>JAOVYW010004422.1:0-36739 GCA_025775045.1 Hiodon tergisus | reverse complement strand
CCTATCTTTCCCGGTAGGCATACAAGAGGACCTGGCCACGGAAGCCAGAGTCCTGAGTCCCTGTGCCACCATGTTCGGCTGGCGGTGCCTTTGTCTCTGGAACTGACACGGAAGCATGCCCAGATAGTGGAGGAGATCTTGGAGGAGGGCCAGCTCCCCTGGCCCTCAGAACCAGGCCTGCAGTGGGCCCGGACACCGGCCTGGTTGAGGAGGCTGCCCCCTGCCTGTGGACCGCCCCAGCTGCCCAGAGACCACTGCCTGCAGCGTGTGACGCCGGATCCCGTGGCCCAGGAAACAACGCCAGCTCCCAAGTCGTCTACAGGACTTTTTACTTCCTCTGGGGCGATGAACTAAGGGGGTAGGCAGTGTAGCGACCTGGGATCCAGAGGGAGTGTGTGGGGCTACCCCACTTGCATGGGTGACTTATTCCTGTCTGCCAGAGGCGGACTAATTGTTTGTAAGCAGAGGGTGATTTTGTAGGGGGGGGTCACAGAAGGCAGGGTGAAGGGAGAATGCCTGGGGCAGTCAGGGGGTGTAATGGGAGTTCTCCCCTCAGGGGTAGAGGTGGTTCCACCCTTGGGAGGAGATAAAAGGAGGGGGGGACATAACGTGTGTGTGGAGTGTGACGGATAGAATTGGCGAGTGAGGTGCTGGTGACGGTTGGCGAGAGGAAAAGGACTGAACTGAAAAAATGTGAGTGGGAAGGAAAAGAAAGAGAGTGAGGACGGGGAGAAATTGGGGAGAGTGTTAGAAAAGAGGGTTGTTATTTTGCCGTGGTCTCAGCCCATAGGGACCATGCGTAAAGAACTGGAAGCTATTAAAACACTTCAGGCGCGTCTCAAAGAAAAGTGCGTCTAATCTTTAATTAAGAGAAACAGTTAAAAGACTTACCACAACGCTACAGTATGCAGAATAATGAAATATAACATGTTGGAAACCCACTCTCTAACACGATCATTTGCTCTAAATTTACGGAGCCCAGACGCAAAAGATGCATTTCAATTACAGCTAGACACTTGCACATAGCTTACCCCCTTGTTATAACAATTCCAGTGCATGGCACGCCGGGGTGTGCCCCGATCTGGAAGCACTGGAGACCGGGGACACAGGGTGTGGGTGTGTCTCCAGGCTGCGTGCCATACAGTGATTCTGTACGCGTTCAAGTTATTTATCCTTTATATAAAATAATATAATAACCAAGGTTCCAGCTGATGGCCTGAAAAATGGTTGGAAAAACATACCAACTGGTAGTGTTTACAGGCCTTTTTTCCTTTACAATATGTCCAATTATTTTTGCTTGAATATGGAGATAACTGCACTTTGTTGACTTTGATCATAACCACTACTACAAGCATGTTCTCCACCACATGCAGGTCAAGTCACTTCATCTGCTGCCTATTTCTGCCACCAACTGTTTCTTTTACTTCACAGCCTGTTATGTTGTGGTCTGGCTGTTTCTGTAACTCCGTTTGGGTTTTTGCGTTGTTATGCACTTTGGCACAATCTTAAATTTTTTTTCAAAACAAGTCACAAAAAGGCTATTACACAAAACACATTTTATTTCTTGTGGGAAACAAATATGGAATCTTACAAATCCAACACAGTATTTTTTAACATAAACACCCAAAATACATTCATATAAAGCCATGTTATTTAAAAAAAAATACTGTTGTCTATGGAAAAAGTACAATGTAATAAAAAAGTGAACACAACAGTCATATTTTTCCTTGACTAGAATTATAATATAATATTTACAGTACCAAGAGTACCAAGTTTTGATTTTTCTTCACATTTTTCGCATTGAATTTGGTTAGATCTTTTTAGGGAATCAGAGAAAAAAAACACCAGTTTGGTGCTTCTTTCATTTGTTTAGTGTGCAAGGTATTCAAACATAGAATCTTCAGGTGTCAAAGCCCCCCCCAGAGTGAAGTTCTCAACACACATGCCACGATCCAAAGAAATTACTGAAGACCTCTGGACCGCCTATCAGTCTGGAAAGGTTTACACAGCCATTTTTAAGGCTCTGGGGCTCCACCGAACCACAGTCAGAAATATACATTCCAAAGTCTGGGACAGTGTAGGCATCCGGTCAAAATCTAACCAAGAGCAAGGGGTAAAAATCGTCCAGAATGTCACAAAGAACCCCAGAAAACATCCAGGGATCGGCAGGCCTCTCTCGCTTCGGCTAATTCCTGTGATTATGAATCTACCATGAGAAAAACACTGGGCAAAGATAGGATTCTTGGCAGAGTAACAAGGTGGAAACCACTGCTCACTAAGAAAAAAATGAATGCTTGCCTCAAGTTTTTAACAAAATGCACCTGAATGATCTTCAAGAGGACTAGAACAATGATCTATGGACAGGCCAGTCAAAAGTGGAACTCTTTGGCTGACATGGGCCCATTATATATCTTGTGAACACCAAAAACTGCATTCTACAAAAATAACTTTCTACCAATGGTAAAGTATCGTGGTGGTAGTTGCATAGTCTGTGGCAAGAACTAAAATGCGTTATTCATACCACTGAGTTGAAGCACTTCTACATGGAGAGGCAGCCAAAAATTCCCCCACAGTGCTTAAAATAAATGTAAGATGTGGTTGCAGTTAAAAAAGTATCAAACATGTTTTGTCATTGGTTCACTCAGGGTCTCTTTTATCAAATATTGGGTTTTGTTTGAATATGTGGGACTGCTAACCAAATCTCACTCTTCCTCTCTCAGAATGATCTCCTGGACCCTCATCAGTCCAGCTTCAAAGCTAACACTCAACAGAAACAGCCCTCCTCTCTGTTAGCGAATCACAAGGCTCTGCAAGAGCAGAGGGCCGCTCCTCAGCCTCACTCCTTCTCATTTGACACTGTCAATCACCAGACACTCATCTCCATACTGTCAGAGATGGGAATCTCAGGTAGTGCGCTGAGTCGTTCTGGTCGCTCTTACCAGGTTTCCTTATTATTGGAGTCCCTCAGGTTTCAGTACTGGGCCACTTCTCATTATACATCAAATCTCTAGGCAAAGTAATCTCTGGTCATGGGTTATCATGTCACTGCTACGCTGATGACTTTTTCTCTCATTCCCCCCTTCACATTCTCCCACGCATCTCCGCCTGCCTCCAGGATGTATCCATGTGGATGTCTGATCACCACCTCAAACTCAACGTGGCTAAGTGTAATGCCCCAGAATAACATCACCTCTGTCAATGCGCTCAGTGGCTTGCTAGTTCTGTATTAAGTAATTAATTAAGTAATTAAACAGTGGTACACAGTGCCTACTTGATACATGAAACTGAACATAAAATGCAATAAAATAAGGCAAACTTTTACTTTTTAATCTTCTGACTCTTACTGGCAGGTTATTGCGAATACCTTATTTGCTCCTAAATCCATTTTTTTTTAGCAGGAGTATGCCAGAACTATTAGAACTATGATACATAAAGCCCCTGATGACATTCAATGTCAAAAATATGCAAAAATGCAAAAAGTCAGACAGGGGGCAAATACTTTTTCACAGTACAGTATTTGCATTAACTCTACTGAGAATAATTTGTCCTTCTTGCAGTAAAGTTGAAGCAATGTAATGTAAGATGCTTTATTGACATATATAAAGAAATTTACTAATAAAATCCTTTTCCTATTTAGCTATGTTGGCTCATTTCACTTTAAAAATGAATACAGTCACAAATTGAAATTATTGCATACAACCAGAAAAGAGCTCTCCTAAAATAGGATATTGTACTATTCTACAATCTCTCATGCTGTTCACTTTAACAAAACGACGCAAAATAAGATATAAAACATCCATCAGCGTCTGGCAGCTAACATCCAGCCATATAACCTTGCTATATAGCTTTTCTCTTCAACCCCATATTGGAGCTATGCCTAGCACCTGGGACTTAACCATCTGGTTTAGATGATCCTTATGCTCTTGCATTTCCTGAACAATAATCGGCGATGATCGGCAGTGCAGGGTTTAAAATCGGCACCATTGTTGAGATGTGGGTGACTTATAGTTTTCAGTGATAACTTTGTACTCTTCCTCAAAAATCACATACTGCATGCGTCAGACTTGACCTTGGTCTGTTGTATCACTACGTCAGGTTCATTATTACCATGAAACAGACATATCTACATCACCACAAATTAATGCTAAAGGCAAAGGTTTTTTAAAGAATATGTGGAATCTATTATAATGTTCCTTAATATTAAGTAATAAACTACTGTGGTGGGAGTGTGCTTGGGTATAGCAGCACCAAGAATTCAGACTAATAATAATCACAATAATCCTCTGCAAAATTGAATGGCTAATAAAAAACGTGTGCATCCGTGGTTCAAACAAAGCATACATGATTCTGTCGTGGGGACCATTGAGAGGCAATGATGGGGACCGTGATCTAAATAAGTTCCAACGTGGAATCTTCTGTAAAGACAAAATATTTACCCATATCTCAGTTTAAGAATGATTTCCAAAAAGGTGTCGATAGAAGAAATGTGCTCATCCAAGAAATCACTGCCCAAGCACCACTGTTCCCCAGAGCTCCAGATCTAGGATTATACGTAATGTATAATGAAATGTAAAAACGTATTCATACAGGAATCCTGGAAATACATTTACTATTGGTTATATAAACTAATTGTCCCCAAAATTGAGATGTTATAGAATGTTAAAGAACGTTAACATTTGTACGATAAGTGCGTAAAGAAAATATCATATACATGGCTGAAATTATTGTGGGCAGTAATTATATTTGACCTCCAAAAAGAAAGTGTTCTTTCTTTGTTCATTTTGTGTAATCAAGTGCTTTTGTGCCACCCTGAAGATCTATGTGACAGCATCAGCTTACATTTTTATTTTTATTTTATACAACACACTTTCTGTCTCTGAACAATTATTATACTTTTATATAACATTTCAGCTAGAGGTCTCATAAAATACGTCTCAATAAAATGCAGACTCTTTTGAGTCAATCTATGAACGGGTCCTTGGCTAAGACATTAAGAGAGTGTGGCTAAGAGAGTTCCTATAGCCGGGTAGGTCCCATGGATATAATAAAGACGGCTGAGACAGCCAAGAAGTCACTGACAAATCCTGGCAAAGCTCATTGATTTCTCTTAGATTGTTTATGTGCTCTCCAAAGGATGGGGATCGTAAAGAGGCCACTTCATCGCAGCTTTTGATGATGTATTACTCACATAGATTTGACCTTTCTGCCTCTGGGCCAGAGGTTCTGCCACTTTGGCACTTCAGTCACAGAGCACTCTCATCTTACCTGTCCAGTGAACACACAGACCCCCTACCCCACCCCACACATACAGTTATCATCAGGATGGAAGGAATCTAGGATTAGCTGTCTGCTTTAGGGAATTAAAATTTTTAACATAAACCTTCTTTTCACTTACGCCTAGTCCGATGCTTTATTTGAGAAATCTAAATGTATTTTTAATATAGTTATTGTCTTTACTAGCTATTAGGGTTGTGCTCACACCAAATGCCAAAACCTGAAATATGATTTTGGATTTTACAAATCAGATAAATAACCTGACCATATATTATGTCTGTTTTTTAAAATTCCACTTAAATTCCGCTCTGTATAATGAACCTAATGCGTGTGGGAAGAAACTACTGTTACACTGCACTGCAATATGTGCAAAAAGGCAAAGATTCTCATCCAGTGTTGACAGAAGTAGGAAAAAGACATGATTTTATTGTCAAGCAACAAAACTGCTCTATATTTATTGCTTAGCTCCATAGTACAGTTTACATTGTTTTTTAGCAAATCTGTCTGGCCTGCTCACATTTTCCTTTTCCCTACACAGCTATAAAAAAAAAACATGCATATGGTAATTGTTCTAGTAGTTATTGTGGATATTTCTGATACAGAGGTAAAGATTAGTGCATTTCTTGGCATTCTTTCAGTTGGCTTGTTATTTTGATGTGTACAATCTAAGAAAATTCCATAAAACAAGGCTAGGCCACCAATGAATGAATTAGATAAAACACGGATTTTATCCATTATCAGTAGTAATGTCAGGTTTTATAGCACAATAAATATAATTTTTCATGCTTTTTAATGTTCATAAAATAAGAATCTCTTGTGCCAGTCTGAGGCAGGTCAATGTTATTGTAATGAGTTCTGAAAACAGAGAATCAATTAGGTTGTAAACTGACCACAATTTTTACAGGGTCAATACAATAATGGCTTGTTATGTAGGATCGACGTGAGTTAGAATTGTTTTTATTGTTTGTTTGACTGTGCTTTAGCCTAGGGCAGCAACTCCGCTGTTTCTGGAAGTGAAACAATTATACCTCCATTATGTGCACAACTACAATCTACTACAATACAGAGCTTTAAACCAGGTCAAGGTAGGTATACAAGAAGTGTCTAGCTTAAATAAATACCAAGGACAATGCAATATGGCAAATAGAGTTGAATAGAAAAATCAGCAGAAAACTGCTCTGAGCAGAAAATCAAAACAAATAAAAAATTGAAAAACCAGTTACCACAAGTTTTTTTTTTTTTTTTTTTAAAGGATGCAAAACAACCGCCAGAGAGACCTAGGCTCCACCATCAGCACCACAAGTAGTTGTCAAGGAAATCAGTTCTGAAACTACACCTGAGTTCTGGGAACGATCACACTGGAGGCATAAATGGTATACAGGGCTAACACCATAGCACAGTCATGTGGCAGTCAGCTATATCAGCAAGGCAGCTAACACCAGGATCAGCAGATGAGGTCAGAAATGGGTTTGACTAAAAACAAGCAAGGTAACAGCAAGGACGGTGAAACAGAATTGGGGTTGTGCAACCTGAATGATAAATGGGAACCAACATCAATGTCAGGAAGAAGGTGCACTCGGGGCAGTGCAAAGCCACATCTGGAGGTGTATTAAAACAAAACATAAAATGCAAGATAGCAATCGATATCCCCAATGGACCTCTATATGATGCATACACAAGGGGAGGGGGAAAAAAGGAATATCAACCATTAACACTCTCTCCAGGGTTTTTTGCAAATAATACACTACCGTTCAAAAGTTTGGGGTCACTTAGAAATGTCCTTGTTTTCAAATGAAAAGCCAATATTTGTCCATTAAAATAACATCAAATTGATCATAAATACTGTGTAGATATTGTTAATGTTGTAAATGACTATTGTAGCTTGAAACAGCTGATTTTTAATGGAATATATATATAGGCGTGCAGAGGCCCATTATCACCAACCATCACTCCTGTGTTTCAATGACACGTTGTGTTTGCTAATCCAAGTTTATCATTTTAAAAGGCTATTTGATCATTAGAATTTAGCAATTTTTGCAATTATTTTAGCACAGCTGAAAACACCCCATGCACAGGACTTTATTAGCAAGCATGTGCTGGTAACCAAGCAAATTAAAGAAACACTTTCAAAAAGTATATGGAACATGGCAAAATGTCAAGATAATTTTCATTTAGAGATCTCAAAATCCATTCAACATATCTTAAATAGAACTGCAGATATCTCAAATAGTATTATTGATATCTGGAATACATTCTGAGATATCTCAAAATATATTCCTGTTAAATTTGATTAAATAAACTACTCCTTTGTATCCTTCATTTTAATATTTCTTCCCAAACACCTGACAGCAAGACTTTTATACCCCCTGAACAAGGTAAATTAATCAACTCACAGGACGCCTAACAATTAATTATCCATAATAATAAATGCAGCCTTCCACCTCACTATCCTCATTCTGGACGAGTGCAAAAAAAGGTTGTTCTACTGCTGAAGATGCGTCATGATTCTAATGATTTGTGTTTTATTTTAGTGGATATTATGTTTGTAGTTTTATTAATTACGCATGCACTGTGTGCCACTGTTTAATGATAACATGGAAGCCATTGAGCATGTAATTCTCAATATGCTAGAGAATTATAGTGGAACCTCAGGATGGGACAGAATTGCAACTACGTAAAACAAAAATAAGAGTTCATAATAAACAACAAAACAGACTTGTCAGTCTCTCCCACCAAAAGAAAAAAAACTTATCTTCCCCTACACAGCTTTGCTGTCTGTCTATCTTTTATCTTTTAATGGTTGGCACCTGAGTGTGGATAAGGGGAGCACATTCTGATGCATCAATATGTCCCTGGCAGTGGCTGTGTCTCTAGGGTCTGGGTCTGTCTGTCAGTCAGGGGCCTGCCTGAGGGCGTATGCCAGAGGCTGCATGTCACAATAAAGAAGTACATAAAAAGTACTTTCATCATCATCATTACCCCCCACTCAAACACAAATACAGTACTGTGCAAAAGCCTTAGGCACATCTTAAATAAAAAAATTCTATTAAATTAAGATTTTTTTCCAAAACAATAAAATGAAAAGTTCTAAATATGAAAATAAATCCTATTAAAAGGCAGTAAAATATTAATAAAATCAATATTTGGTGTGACCACCCTATAACTTTAAAACTGCATCAATTTTCTTAGGCACACTGTCATGCAGTTTTATAAGACAATCAGCCGGTAGATTGTTCCAAGTATCTTGCAGAGCTTTCCACAGTTCTTCTACAGACATTGGCTGTCTCGATTGCTTCTGTCTGTCCAGGTAATCCCAGACAGCCTCGATGATGTTGAGATCAGGGCTTTGTGGAAGCCATACCATCTGTTGTAGAACACCTTGGTCATTTTCACCTTTCAGAAAATGAATTTAGGAATCATAAAATTTTTATTTTCTACTAACACTAATGCAGAAGACAAAAAATAAACATCGAAGAATACATTCATGTAGAAAAGGCTAGGGTGCCTAAGACTTCTGCACAGTACTGTACACACTACCATTGTGGCTCCATATCGCAGATGTTGTAACCTACATAATCTGCAAAAGACAAATGACCAACCTTTAAGTGCAATGATAGGATCAAGCTTATAGGGAAAGACTGGTACTTTGAAGGAGTGAATGGAGCTTATATATATATATATATATATATATTGCTCGGATGCCCTTTTCAGTGACTTGATAGACAATTTCCTCATCCTTATGAGCATTGTTTTTGCCATTTAAAAGCTTCAGGATTCGATAGTGCTGTCTTGCATTATGCATAATTTTATCATCCATAAGGTAAATGAACTCAAAATTCAATAAAATATTTACAAAGCTTCTGCTCTGTCCACGTTTTCCATTTTCCTTAGATTCTTCCCCTACTTATACCAGACATATAAATAAAATTTAAAACAAAAACTAGTAGAATAAATGCTATAATATAAGTCAGTGCTCACACCATTATGAGAATGCTGTGCTGCAGAAGTTGTACTGGTAAAACCCCCACCCCTGACCTTAAGAGTCAACAGCAGGCGAGAGAAAGCATATTAAGGTCAAGGAAACTGTCCTGAAGCAGAAGGACTGTCAGTTAAGCCTGGATACTAGAGATTCTACATTCCTCATTAGTTTTGCTTCATTAGGCAGTTACTCTGTGGCTATGGCTCGTTGCCTATTTGACCCTGGGAAGTATGTATCAAATTAGCAAACCGTATATTTTTAAGCTTTGTTTTTTATTTAATTAGCAAAAGAAGTCCTATACTTTTTCATTCACTATTGCATTTCTGGGGAAGCCATACATATTTACACATTATATGCACAGAGCACTATATATAAATAAATATAAATAAATATATATATATATATATATATATATATATATATACACACACACACATACATACATACATACATACATACATACATACATATTTTGTGCTCTGTGCACAAATTCTGGGTTCTTTTGCCGGATCAAAATTTGCAGAACAATAACTTGGTGACATGGAGCGTGCAAAATCTCCTAACAAAAAACAAAAAACAAAAAACAGACTGACTCTATACACAGGCCTGGTTGCTGCAGTCCGCCCTCTCTTAATTGCTACTGTTTCCATGGTTACTGCCACACAGGAAAATACAAATCACAAAACAATACCTCTACATTTCAAAGAATGTTTACAGGAATAAATAGTCAGAGGATACAAAAAACAAACAACAGGAAAAGGTTCAATATGTGTAAATGATTTTTATCTAAATGATTATTATTTTATTATTTTAAATTATTTATCTGTTTTCTATCTGTGTTTATTTGTACAATTATCTTCTGATTTCTCATTCGAAAATTGCAATAGGTGTGTGGTGTAAATTAGTTAGATGCATAAAGCCCAGTCGCGATTAAACTGAATCATGAGTTACATACTAAATAATTTACTAAAAACTATTGAATCAATAAAGTGTTTGGTTTTCAGCCCCTACTGTATAACTTCAAATTCTAATAACCAATAAAACAATAAAGCTGATTTGAAATGTTATATTACCTGACATGCATAATATCCATACCAGGTATGTTCTGTTCTGTACTTTGCAATTACTTTTTGATATTCATTTTGAGATACAAGCTGATTTTCTGAGCCTTGCAAGGGCTGACTAGCGTTAAACTAATGAGCGCAGATTTTCAGGAAGACAAATGTGTTCCAATCCGCCCATGGCTGGTGGCTGTCATCCTTTCAGAAAGGATCGCTCTATGAAATGTGATGCTCCTGACATAATGTCAGAGACAATGCTTCTGTAACTGCACTGCCAGATGCCTGAGGTTTTCTAACGTTCGAAAGTCGTGTATTGCATAGCAGCAGACTTGTCAGCAAGAGCCACAGAACACCATATGGTAGGCTTGGTCAACCAAGCAGATAGAAGGCACTGCTATCACAGAACTTCCAGTACAGAAAGTTAGAATTCACTGTCGTTAGTGTTAGCAATCTCTATGCTTAGCTGAGATTTTTAGATAAGAACCAATGACTTCAGGCAAGCGATTGTAAATCAAAAAAGTCATCTAGAAAAGACATTAAAAAAATGAGACATTCTATGACAATAGTCACAGTACAAGAGATTAGTAATATAACACTAAAGCCTTTTATAATTTATATTCTGAATTTATATTCTGTGAATATTGAAAATTTTTGTAAGAACAGTACCTGTATGTGACACATTCAAACTCTTATGGTTCATTGCATGCTTACGGTGACTTAACCTTAGAACAAGATCAATTAAAGTTATACAAGTCACATTTAGTGAGTGAGCTGTAATATGTTGATATGGAAAGGCTTCAGAAAAACAAACAAAAAACATATTCATCTGAATTTGATGGTCTTCAATAAAAAATGCTGTATGTGGGGCTATTTGCGGTGAGTATACTCAATCCAGAAACACTACATCTCTTCTCACAGCGCCGTCATGGGACAGGGAGCCAAGGAACTGTTTTGGAATCACATATCTTACCTGGCAGACCATTTCACATCATGGATTCCAAGGTTAGAGATAAAATCTAGTTTATATTCTTGTCTGATAGACAGAAAAATAGGAGAAATACAGATTTTATTTAAATATGATAAGTGATCTTTTACATTTTAATTTTAAATAGAAATAAATCAAAGGTCATGTTAATTGATATTCAATAGATAATATTTCCGCGCAAGCCTAACATGCACTGTAAATTTGTTTTCACATTTGCATCAGATGCTTTTATGTACCAACATTCTCAATTTTGTTTGTTCATAACGGAATTCTGGGTCCAATATGCAACAATATGACTAATTTACACAACACTGAAAATCAATAAATAAACTACATGGTTAAAGCTATGGAATAAGATTTAAATAGCTTGTTCACTGCACTGGATTTTAGGTTCCACAGTCCATTTTGGGTAATTAGCTTGTATTATGGAAGGGATAGGAGAGTTCACCTTTAGTGCTGTATTGTATTCATTAGACCAAGACACCCACCTCAGAAACCCGATAAAAATCTAGCAATTATCTGCATTCTATTGAACTTCTCAGGAAGTTTATCTGTTTTATAAAGTGTGCAATTTCCAGGCACAATTTATAAAAAGGAGACTATCAGGAGTAATTTCTCTATAGATTTATATATTTTACCAGCTGAAATCAATTTGTTATAGCTGTAGGTGCAGTGACCTTGATCATTAAATTAAAGTATGAATTCAGTCTCACATTTGAATTAATTTACCCACATGGGCAGACTAATGATAAGACAAAGGGATAAAAATGGCACGTACAGAGGATGTGGAAATCTAAAAACATATCTTTACTATTTTAAAATTGTGAGAAGCAGTAAGGTCAGATTGTCTCTCAGCTTGTTTTGATAAAGCGCTTAATAATACAGGCAGATCGCATGCAAGGAGTTAAGTTAAATTGGGTGGAGCTAGCAAGAAGTGCATGGCTTCTAATAAACTACAGGCTGTTAAACATTTGATGGCGTGGATGAATTTCCGGATGCTGCCATATGTAAAACTTTAAGACATGTATTAGGTCACTGGCTTCTTGCCAGTAGAAGAATATTAGCATCCTTATTTCGACTATTTTGTCAGGAAAATATTCATGGGTTGGATAGCACATAGCACAGGTCCACAATGACAAGTTTCAGGTCGCCCACATCTCTGGCCACTTGCCGGCAGAAGAATAGTTTCCTTCTTGAACAGAACAGGACTTAGGACCTAGAAATAACTAATAATTTGTCAAAAAATTTAAGTAATGGGAAGATCCGGTTGTCTTGTATAGTCGGTGTTGGGGTAAGCCACCTTCAACTTCTGCACTGGGTCCTTCTATTTGTTCTTTAATTCTAAGCCCTAGCACTAACCATAAACAGAGGTTTTCACATGGGAAGGCCTAGTCATTGTAAAGTTAATCCATTATTGTGGATTGCCTAGCAGTTGGCAACTGTTAACTGATAGTTTTAAAGGAAATGTGGCTTCAGAGGCTTCTGGTCTGATGATCGCCTGAGTCTGAAAACAGCAGCTAGGGGCTAGGCTTATGACATTTCTGCCAGACAGGGAGATGTAGTTAACCTTGACTGTTTTAGTCCATGGTCCCTACATAGTTAAATTGAATTATTTTGATTATAATTTTATTATTATTATTATTATTATTATTATCAGCAAAAGTATTTTCCACACACTGCATGTGGGAAACATGAATTTGGAGATCACATTCTATCTGTTTAGTTAATCATTCTGACTTTAGATAAATTTAGAAAAGACACTCCCTGCCCAGGGGCCTTTTAAACAGTGGCCTTCTCACAGTTATTATGAATCCTGAATGAGGTATCGGTCCCAACGCTGCCAGTCATATTAGTATTGATCACGGATCAATCAACTTTCCTAAAAAATGTAATTTAAAATAGATTTTTTTTCCAGTTTTTTTCATTATTTTAAAACTTGCCTTTGTGGAGGCTCAATGCATGAAAGACAAAATGTTTCTTATAGCTTTTTATAAATTTGTAAGACCACTCAAGATTGTATCTTTATCCCTACACACTTCGCACCCCATACTAACCAGCAGGTCATGGTCGGTCAACCCAATGTTCTTGGAGCTGTGGGAATATTCTTTTTTTTAATTATTATTCCTCTATTGCAGGCTGGACTGGCCATTCTGATTTGTATGCATTTGCTTTCACTGTTTTGGAAGTGAATATTTAAATATTTTCCAGATCAGAGAACTGGAATGTGCCAAAAAACATTCTGCAAAGGTTCTTTTGATTTTACATATCATTATTGCAGAAATTGGACACAAGTGTGATGAGTTATGGCAATAAAGATTCATCTAGCTGTGTCAGGGGCAGCATGGTGACTTGGTGACAGCATGGGTTATTAGCAGTGCCTAACAGTACCAGATATCAGGGCTAGAATCTGGATCGAGCCATTGTCTGTGAAGAGTTTGTGATTCTCCCTGTGTTTATATTGTTTTCTTCCCACTGTTGATAATCTTGCAAGTAAGGTGGTTTGGTAAAATTTGCTATGTGTGTGTGTGTCTCCTGTCCTGCGTCCCATACTGGGTGTACCCTTCATCTGCCAGGATAGGCTCTGGTACACCCTGACACGGAATTTGATAAGAGGTTATGGAAAACTAATAAATGAATAAAAAACCTTGGATTTAAAAAGAAACATAACACAGAGTGACAGAGTGGTATTATTTGTGGGTTTGAAAAACACACTTCTCTTGCATCATATTTTTCTAGCATGTCTTAAAGGTGTAGTTAGTGGAAAGAAATGTGGAAGATCAGTTTGTGGTTAAAAATAATCCAAAATTGGCCAATTTGGATTGAGATACTTAAAGTGCATTTTCACTTCTCTAATGCGTTCTATGTGCTGACAAAAGTTTCATTTTCTTCCCTCTTCCCAGGCTGACACTGGGGATAATAAGCAACTCTCGGAGGCTGTGGGAGGACAGTATAAAGAGATAATGCTTTCTAATTTCTTCTGGGGCACAGATCTGATACCATATAAATCTCATCAGTGATATTAAAGTAGCAGATGATGATTTGGCCCTCTATTTCCCCACACCCTGTTGTCACAAAAAGCAATTGTACCCATAATATCACTTCAACATGCTTGTATGCAGTACTTTTGTTATTCTGCTCATGTATTTACCTTGCAGATTACATTCATCAGCTTTCCTGGAGAGGTTATCTTTCTGCCAATTTATCCCGTTTTTAATGGCATAGCCCAGTGCTCAGTTTTAGGTCTACCCCTGTATTCTTCACATATGTATGCATATGTCTAATTACATCCATATAGCTAGAATATGATAGATGCATTGTCAATTACACATTTTAAAAAGTACTGAAAACTTGTTAAACGATTTTCTTGGATTAATCTCAATGTTATTTGGCACAAAAGGTGATAATTGATCGCTAAACTCTGTAGAAATATTGTATGAGTTTTGCTTCAAATATTTTATTCATTTTTATTAGGGGAGATGGGAGATGCATGTCTGTCTGAAAAACAACACAAAAAAACCCTCATTTTACATTATAACTCATTATAATATGATATAATACCATGAAAACTCAGGCAATAGCAACAATATCAACAAAACAAATCGTAGCAAAGGCACCCAAAATTTCTTTATTGTAAAATAATCTACTTTCTTTAAGCAGCTAAACTAAAAAACAACATGTTTCCTTGGTGTACAGGAAGAAACAATTCTGCTGGTGTCCAATATGAATTAATCAACCTGTAGCAAACATTGTCATGTTTATTTGATTGGTCTTTGGACACCCTAGAGTACATCTCTACTGATCCAATGTTTTATAAAGAGTAATTACAAATTACAGTTTAGTTGCTTAGCAGACCCTTTTATCCAAAACGATATACACAGCTTACAATTTCTGCATTCACCCACTTGTACAGTATTAACTTGTACAGCTATTGCTAGTGTGATATAAGAGTTTTATTTCTTTAAGTATTGCACCTATATAATGTCAATAATGAGACACTTCTTTTTAATGCACTATTGCACAAAGATATTCTGCAAGTATGGTCTGTGTTATTCCTGAGTGAATTTTACATTGCAGTCCACTCTAGGGGAAGACTTCTCCCTCAATTTCAACTGTCCACATTACACAGAGGGGAGCAGTAGGGTACTTGCTAACTAAACAATTCTCAGAGCCTTCTGTTTATTTTAAGATCCCATTAAGTGAGTTTCTTAGGCTATTGGCATTGAAAGTAACGTAAAGGTGGTGATCTTAGTAAACAATATACAAGGTTGTTAATGTGGATGCTAAATGTATATTGTACTTACTGCATGGATGGATTTATTGCAACGATGACATTGGTTTTCTGGTAGCTATCGTCTTTATAGAAAATATATTTTTGTAATTGTCCTCGTCTGAGAAATTGGCATCCCTGAGAGATGCTTTTCTTTCCGGATACTGTGGAATCCAATGAAATTATTACCTTAAATTTGTATTTGTGCTGAAGTCCATTGTCCACATACCACAACCCCCCCGGTAAAATGCTGGTGTGCAAGCCAGACAATGCTGCTTTCAAATACCCCCTGTTAACTTTTTATCTGTTCTAGGGCATTCATATCAGCAGGCTCTACTGGAATTGTGTAGGTGTTGGCCACTGCTGGGCTTCACTACTACAGTTACTTAAATTGTAACCCAGCTAAGGGTTCACTTATGGCCTGCGACCCTTCATGCTGCTTCTGGCAGGTGACGGTAAAAACGTGTTTTTCTTGTGCTCCGTGCATTGCAAAGAATTAAGAAGAAATAATGAAATCGTTTCATTTACAGTTCTCAAGGGTAACAAATAGCTCTCCTGTCAACCACATTTACACATAATTAGAAGTTATTCATGTCTGGCAAGAAAGACTGAATTAGAGGAGAGTTTCTACAGTAACCTCCAGAACAGTTTTTACAGTCACCTTCAGAACCCTGAAGGGTTCCAAGAACAACATATGCAAGTAAAGGGGTGGCATCAGTTTTAGTGATCTTAAACTTAGTGATCTCAAAAAAATATATATAAAAGTAATAATGGGTATTATATTGGTTTCATTTTGTAAATCTAAACTCAGGAAAAAAAGAAACGGCCCTTTTTCAGGACACTGTATTTTAAAGATAATTTTGTAAAAATCCCAAAAACTTTACAGATCTTTATTATAAAAGGTTTAAACAATGTTTTCCATGCTGAAGAGACCTTTCTAAACAATAATTGCAATGTCCGTACTGTGAGACGCCTAAGACAGCGCTACAGGAAAACAGGAAGGACAGCTGATCGTCCTGGCAGTGGCAGACCACGTGTAACAACACCTGTAGAGGATCGGTACATCTGAATATCACACCTGCGGGACAGGTAAAGGATGGCAACAACAACTGCTCGAGTTACACCAGGAACGCACAATCACTGCTCAGACTGTCCGCAATAGGCTGAGAGAGGCTGGACTGAGGGCTTGTAGGCCTGTTGTAAGGCAGACATCACCGGCAACAAACCCACCTTCGCTGGACCAGACAGGACTGGAAATAGTGCTCTTTACTGACGAGTCTTGGCTTTGTCTCACCGGGGTAATGGTCGGACTCACGTTTATCATCGAAGGAGCGTTACACTGAGGCCTGTACTCTGGAGCGTTATTGAGTTGGAGGTGGCGAGGTCCACGAGGAGAAGACACACTGTAGTACTTAAAGCAGCAAGCGAATACATCAGATACTGAGTGTTACTTTTTATTTTAACCCCACCTTCGTTCAGGGACACATTATTGCATTTAGTCACGCGTCTGTGAAGCTTGTTCAGTTTATGTCTTAGTTGTTGAATCTTTTTTATGGTCATACAAATATTTGCACATGTTAATTTTGCTAAAAAATAAAAGCAGTTGAAAGTGAGAGGAGTTTAGATCCACATGTGTTGTGGTTATGGACATAATTGTTTGACCTTACAAGCACACAGGGGGTTATTTGCACTGTTAAATTTTGTCTGGCCTGCTGCTTCATGTCATTCGGTGAACTGGACCCCAGTGAAAAATAAACAGGACTCCTGACTTGTATGGAAATATATGACTCCCTCACACAAGAAAAAAATAATAAATTGTAAAATCTAATTTGATTTACTGTATAAAATGGGCATTTTGGCCTAATAAATCTGCATCTGAGACAGTGTCGCTCAAAATATTAATACCATAATAATATTCAGTTTAAATGCTTTTTTTAAGTGAAAATCGATACTCACATTGCCGGATGGCAAGGATTAAGAAAAAAAAAGTTTCTTATAACACACAAAATAAATGATTTTAGTAGTTATTTCCATTAATCACTTAAAAAAAATGTTTTACACGTCTTGGATTGGTAAAACAACAGAATATCCAACTAAGACTCAGCATGGGCCAGTTCCCCTGTTGATAAACCACTACGCAATGTGAAGGTTTTGCCAGACAGGACTCTATAATAAATGTGTGTTCCCCTGACATTAAAGCTCCTGTATCCCCCCATGAAGCCCACTAAAGTTCAGCTGACCTTTAAAGTACAGCTTGACATCATTAGCTTGCAGCCTATTCCTGCTGCCGTATCCCACATTCTCCAACTCGTGACCTATTCCGGAGCAGTCAGGGCTCCATCTTCATTAGGAGCATCATAATATTTTCACAATGTGTGCGGCTTGATGTCTGGGGACTGTAGTCCTCTAATTTCCTGACAGGCCTGCAGATTATGGCAACAATGCTTGGGCTGTAGGACAACGACTGATTAAAAGTAATCCTTGCCATAACCAGTGAAGGAGAAATCTTACACTCCCTGCCACTCCCTCCCTCTGTCTATCTCCAGAGCCTTTGTCATTTGTAATTGTGTTTGTGCTGCCCTGAAAGTAAATGAAAACCCTAGGGCCATGTTCTCGCCCAACTACCTTCCCGTCTTTCCTGGACTGTCCATCTCTTTTCATTTTCTCTACCTGTCAACAAACAAGTCAAGTTTCATTCAGTGCTTGGAAGTAATTGGCAAAGTTTATGTCTATCTTGCAGAAGGGACATAAAAACTGTTGTATACCTTTTCTCTGTGAAAACGGTGATAATGCATAAACGTAAACTTGGGAAACTAACCCTTATTGAAGTTCTGTTGAAAACGATTCCCGTTTTATTTTACCAGAGTGTTCTCAGTGACTAGCTAATGAGAATAAATACAAACAGATAAATTATTGTCAGAGACCTAATCAATGCTGAATCACTTCTATTTTATGAAATTACTTTGTTTATGTGATGCAATTTAGAGGTCCCATTGATCCAGAGAATTTCCTTAGGTTCTCTCTTAGGTCTCTCTCGCCTTAAATGTTATCAAAGAACTCTCAAAATCTATATTTATTATGAATAAAACAGATCACTGCAGAATTATTTAATTTAATAGAATTATTAAAGAACATACTATACAATTGCCTTGGTGCAGTTAGACACAGACCTCTCAAAAATAAGTTAATGACCTATACTATCTTGTAAGCTTTTTGAAGTGCAGTTGCATCCCTGCGTTTTATTTACTGAAGTAAAATTTAAATAGTCATAGATTTATTTTCAGCATAAATTATCCAGGAACATTTTTTTTTTTAATCCATAAAACCTGTTAGTAGTCTCATATATGGCCAACATATATCCTAGCATTAAAACAAAAATCTAATATAAACGAACATTGCACTGAGGTTGGTAAGACACCAGGTATCATCTTCCCTACTCTGTTCTTCCCTCTTAAGAAATAATTTTGTAAACTTATTCAACCAAAGAGTTGCTAACATCAGCAGGACTTTCAGGTCTCATTAGTGGTGACGGAAATTAGACTAATTTAGCCAATGAAGACATTCTCCCTTACCCCTCATCTGACACATAGATCTCCCTCTGGATATCCACGTTTCCACCTGGATATCCAACAGTCACCACTTGAATGATTTACCACCACCTCAGACAAAATCTTTCCATATCGGTTCTGGAACGGCATACAACTATGTCTCCATTCTCGTTACTCTTCAAAGTTTTCCTGCTGTCATTCTTTCATTGTGTTGTGCGGTTGGAAGAGTATGCAGGTCATCAATTATGACAGTATCATTGAGAGCATGAGACCTTGGTGATGGTAGTACCTACATGTTGCTTACATGTAGTAACTATTTATTGATTTTATCTATTCACAAACGTACTGTTCAGGAAAACTAGTTGTACTGCTCAGGAAAACTAGTTGTATTCCAAATTAAATGTATGTGTGTATTATATACTAGAATCATACTGAATTATAATAATTTGATCTTTAAAACCAACTATCTATGCATGAATCTATCGATTGCACCATTAGAAGAAATGTGAAGTAGACTTACTCAAATAAAAACTAAATATCTATATATCTTATTCACATAAGCATGTGTTTGTGCACACGCATGCTCAAAATAGCATTCAGCTTTTGTGAAAGCTGTAATTTTCAATACAATGTCTGTCAAAATAGCCTACTCATCAATCCAAAAGAGTTGTGGACTGGTGTAGAGAAGGTCTCCGAAATATATCGAGCCTGTCCTCTCCTCTCCTATCATGGAATGCTAATCCTGTTCAGGCCTTGGAAGAATTAACTTGACTGGCACATCTGGGCAAAGTGGCTCTGACCTATTCTTTTGTCAGAGCTGTCAAGAGTCAGGTTTAAATGCATGTACTTTGGGATGGTGTATAGGGAAGTTAAATTTAAACTGTCACCAGCAAAGAAAGGTCTTTATTAGAGTCCAAAAGAGAGAACTCATGTCAAACATCCAGCTTGAAAGAAAGCAGGCCCCAACAGAAGGGCATTTTGGCCACGTGCATCACGGGCATGGAACTAAGAGCATCATTCACAGAAGAAAAAAAAAACTACTTTAGGATGCTAGTAAGGAGTATGCTTCATTATTTTATATATTTTGCTGTCTTCAGTGTGCTCGACAGCACGGTATCCTGTGGACCTTTTTGGGGCTAATTTAATGCAAATAATAGAATATCAAGGGACACTTACACTGCCATTCCCTAAAACTTTGCATCACTGTGCCCCAAATATATAAGAACAGTTGCCTGCATTGATTTCGATTTCTTTGAATCACAATGTAAAGATTCGGACACCAATCTCAAACATGCGTCATGCATGCATCTGTTCATTGGCTACTGAAACAGAAAATTCTGTTAACTACCCTAGTAGCAAGAATTTATCTCTGAATAAAATCACCACAATAGATTTTTGCAAAAGATTTTTTTAACACGTCAAAATTTTCCTAATAAGTCCTAATAAGTGAGCAACTGGTCTATTTCGGAATGCCCCAGAGGTGTCATTCTTGCCCCCCACTGTAAGCGGATGCATTAAGTGAACATAAGACAGGGGATTTAGGAAATTGCTTACTACACCAGTTCCAATTGTCCTTCCGAATGAAAAAGAACAGCCACTCTGAACTCTGAAGCAGCCTTTTGTTGTGTGTGCAAAGAGCATGGGGGTTTTGTCTGTTCGGAGAGTATGTGCATAGTACCAATTAAATTAATGTGCCGTTTTTATATGTAGATGCAGTGCAGTGTTTGAGAGGACAACGTAAGCAATAAATTCTGGTATGTGTGCACTTGCAGACAAGAGTATGCATCGTATTTAGGTTTGTGTGAAGTGAATTAGAGAGGCACAGCCATGTACATTTTGCATTTATTAAGCATCGGTCAATTGAAGTTGATGTGTGCGATACATTCCAATGGCATGTGCGAGTTATGTTTGTGCGGAATATTGCCCTCGTTTGACAGTTAATCTCAATTTAACATTTGCCGTCATCAAATATGCACATAATTTATGGGGCTGATTTGTGAAGATTCATATTTCAAAGTTTTTATTTGGTTATGGTTATTTGGGCAACGATCTATCAGCTGAATGAATTAGCGACAAGTAATGATAGTTCAATGAGATAAGAACCCAGTTGAGCAAAAAGGAGTTTTGATGGAACCAAACATTACAGCAAATTTAGTTAAAAAAAAACAAAAAAACCTCATTCACACATTATATATCTGTTCAGAAAATCGAAAAGCAATAATAACAAAAAACAAATCATTTGGTGATATGGTGTCATGTGGTGTCATGCAGGGACTAATAGGCAAGAGTACTTAACTAAGTGCACTTAACTTGGAAGTAGGCAGGGGTCTAGGTCGGTAAAGAAGAGCGTCCAAGGAAATCTGTGAGTCGTAGAAATAGGTCAAAAGATTGGCATTCAACACTGAGGGGGCAATCCAAGAAGCGATAGTCGAAGAAACAGGCAAACGGGTCAATGATAGGGTGGTAACTATAGTCAAACCGGGGCAACAAGGGAGTAGCGCTCGGAAATGCTATGGCAAGCGCGATAATACTGAGCGTTGAACGGAAGTAACTGAGGGGTTCATATACTGTGGAGAGGGAAGCAGGATACCGGTGTTTGGAGATTCTGGATGAACAAAGAGAGGGCAGGATGAACCCATGCACATGAAGTATGTGGAATGTTAATTGAATAATAGCTCATTACGCTGAGGAAGGGTAAAGCAATTAGTACTCAGGAGATGTTGATGTCGGGTAGCAGACTGGGGAAGGGCCAGGCGTAGATGTGACAATATTGCATTGAGGAGCATTAATCATAATATCACAGTAAGTTTGTCCTATCTTTGTGTTTCTCAGCTAAGGGTTGTAAATCTTACGATGTTTATTGAATCTTTTTTTTTTTTTTTTTTACTGATGGTGTTAGTAAGGGTTAGTAGGTTATCTTTTGTAGGTTAGAATTAACACATTCGTAAAGAAATGCGTAAATATAAAATGAAAGTGGACGAAAAGCCAGGGGCAGCGAGAGGGAGGGGCTAGCAGGGGCTTAAGTAACCCCTGAAAAAGTCTGAGCCCCCCCCCAAGCCCCCCCAAACCAACAGTAATTTAAGTTATTGTTTGTTGCAACAAAATTCAATTCACATGTAAACTGTGTTAGCAGTGTTAACCTGACCCCACATGAATAACACTGTCAGGGCAATACATTATCTCCACTTTATAACCAAATGTTTCACTTTATATAATGAATTGGGAATGATTTATTGTTCTCTCCTCCTCCAGGGTCGGCATACTATGAGTGTGGTGTCAATCCAATTAGGCATTTCTGGTGGAAATCGCAGGTTTTAATCAAGATAGCACATTTTATTGTAGTGGCAGGATGTATTACCTCTACCTCTGCAGAATTAAAATAAACCGACGGTTCCCTTATCTTTGCATTGGCCAATCCTTTTATTTTATCAATGTCTGAATATTAATCAGTGCGAGGGTATCAGGGTTTTTTTTTTTTTTTTCCCGCTGTCATTTAGAAAGGATTCCCTTATCCTGTGAGGATTTTGTGTATACTTGCTGTCTTAACAGAAATGTATTTTTGTCATATTTTTTGCACGCATGGATGAAATCTCCAAAGAGCATGACCATTTAACCCAGAAGAGAAACAGCTTGGACTGTTGTTATTATTACTCAATATCTAAACATTGGTCAATTTCATTAAATGCAAAAATAACATTTGTAGGTTTAGGCGTAAATAGATTTAGTGTAAAATCAGTTGTTTCATACCAATAAACAAAAGTTTCTTCTTTGAAAATGCCTTCCTAGATATTGTATTTTGTTCACATATCGAATTGGGACTGAGTGAGAAGAACATGGAAAAGTTGCTTAATCTCTTAATCGTACTTTTATATACAGTATGTCAATACTTCAGAAACTTTGTGATACACATTAAGAGTGTCTGTATCTATCAGCAAATACTGTTCTTTGAGGAAACCTTAGAAATGAGAACAAAGCAGGATTATATCCTGTCTATATAGGGCAGTGAGTAGTGTATGTAAAATGCTTCAGATAAATGTGTCTGTCATGCATAAAAATGTTGTGACAATATCCCCCATCAGGACTTCGTAGAGTACCAAATTATAGTTCTTAGGCACCAGTATAACATTTCATTACTTAGTCCATCTAAAATGAGTCAGTCAAGTAAGTCAAATACTGTTGGCACTTGTCATTAACAATGACCATATTGGAGATTTGTTTTTATTAAAGATGTCAGATTTCACTGAGGTGCACGGTTCCCTCCAAAGCATATTAGAACAGACAAAATTAATTAAATAATCCTGACCAGCTTCCAGCAGCTTTATCTTTGGCTGTTTCCATGACAACAAATAACAGAGTAACTTCACATAAGTTTTTTAATCACAATCTATAAATACCATTTAACATTCTAAGAAACTGAACAACAAAAACAAAAACAGAGGGTTTTGGCCTATCATAACATTATGGAATCGCAAAAATTTAAAAATGTGCAATGGCAGTAACAACAATTTATAATTATTCTAAAAAGGCTTAAAAATCTATAACTGAATAGCTAATTTTTATTTGATATTTTAATACAAAGACACTGTCTTTAGAACAAATTCCATTATGTACATTATTCCAAAAATATACACAGCATAACATAGACAAATTAACAATGGCAATCGGGTTTGCCAGATATATTGCTTCCAAAAGAGATATCTTTACAGTTTTATGGCCACAGTACAGAAAATTAGCAGTTAAAGAGGCTGCATTTTTAAATGAAATCAAGGCAAGGGAATAGAGATGGCATAATATTAAATATTGAAAATATATACTTTTGAGAATTTTTCTTAAAGCTAGGAAGGAAACAAGGGAAGCAAGACACCTTTTGAAATGCACTGCAAAAATTGCACTGGCCATTGTTGTGAACAAAGCTAGCCAATACAAGATAAAGTAGTTGGCATACATACACAGTACAGGATGGATGGATAACCTGACCCTGTGTGTAACCTGAGTGTGTCTGTGAGTGTGATGGTTAAGCTACTAAACTCTTCTACATGCTTGCATGCTCTGCAGCTTGAGGTCAGTGAGCAAAGCACAACACAAATGCCAAAACCTTTTATACGGGACTCCTGCAAAGCAAATGCAACCCACTGCTACACTGTAATGATTTTTGAAATTTCAGGACATTTTGTGTAATTTTTCACTGAATCTGAAATTGTGCCAATTGCATTAATTGTGCTAATGCATCTCGGTCCTCTGCAGGAGCCCTGCCACCAGAAACGGGGTAGTGTAGACATACAACTGGACAACTCGAGTCCACCAGCCTTCAATCCATACATTTAACAGTCTCTTAAAACACTTTCCTATATTTTGCAACACTTGAGAGTTTTGTTTGTTGAATCAGCAGTGTATTTCATTACTTATTTCAAAGAAAACTTTTCAATTTCAAACAGATGACGGTGCACAAGAATTTTTCGTATCATAGTAATGCACTTTAAATGTCGATGTACTAAGACGTAAAATTATGCATTCAGAATGAATCTGACGAGAAAAGTTTTTAAAGTAAAATACAAACCAATTTATATCAATATATGGCTGAATTATCAACTTATAGAAATGTCTTTAGGATTAAAACCTGGCAATTTTGCAAAAGTTTACATTTAAGTTAAATCAACCTTCACATAAAGTTTTGATTAAACATTCATGATTCAAAGAGAGATTTCCTCTTCAGAGTTCGTCTCCAAACTAAACCAGTTATCTGTTTGTCAGTTTTTCGGAATTATGCTAATATTATAGTCTGATTCAACCTTCAAAAGAAATTTTGGAAAATAATCTCACCTTTCTTCGAAGACTAAATATTATGGCCAAATTTACCTTAGCATTATTGGATGTACAGTCATAATTTACAGTCCCACATGTGTGATAGAATAATCCTTTGCCAATGGGAATGTAATTCCAACATAACCCAGATGTCATAGTTTTATAAGGTAACTGAAAATTTAATTAACAGGTTTAATAAAAAAAAAATTTAATGATTAAAAATACTAATAATAAAAATAACAAGAACAATAACAAATTCATAAGGGAAAATGTTCTGATGAAGTATTAACAATAAAATCTTCATAGTCCACAAAAAATGGATGTTGTCAATACCACTCTTGGTGGGAAACCACAGCTCCATATTAAATACATTCCCAATAGCAATGAACCCAAAGTAAGAGCCCGTTAAAATTATACTGAATTTAGGAAACTTGTGCTCAATGTTTTAGGCTTTGAAGACCAAAGGGCATCCTCTGAAATGAGCCTCAGGAGAAAATAATAATATACTGACTATTAGTTTAGAAATGCACCTTAAGTGAGAAATATTCCCAAAATAAAAAATTTGTTGTTATTGGCCCACGTTATTACTCATAGCCCTTATATAAACCACTACATTAGTAACCCTTATGGGGTGCTACAGCTCTGATATTTCAAATATGCAACTAATCTGCTAAGATTAGTTTTATGTCTCTGAGTCATTAGAGCAATTGAATTAACCGGGTTGCTGTACTTTAGTCAGGTATAGGCCTGGTCAGCGCTCCTGATAATTACATGGAACCTTCATAGTGGAGGCTGATATTAGAACCACCAATCCCCTGTAATACCTGAATGAACTTCTGAAGCAGGTTTTGTTTTTGATTCTTGGATTTGACTTTCCTCAAATATAAATGTTCATATGTATGTTCAAAATGTTCACCTCTGTCATAAAAACAGCTTTTTTCTTGAAGGCATATATATCGTTTTTATATAAAAATAGGAAAAAAAGTTTTCTTTTCCACAAATAATTTTTTAATAATCATTTGAAACAACCTTTACCCTGTACATATTTTAAAACATGTGTTGCAACTCTTTTCTCATGACCGACTTAACCAACAAGCTTTCACAGTATGGGGCCTGCCAATTTGAAATAAATGAAAAAACTTCTAAAAAGCTTTGGGTCTCAAGATTGGTGTTCTGACGCAGAATTCCACCTCTCTCATCTCCCCCAATGCTGTCACATTGAATTTCTTACGCCTATCAGAATAAATTCATGGTTCAAGCACATCCTGCTATTATTCTAATAACAATGACAAGGGCTAAAATGTGGAAATGTGGCAGCATTTCAACACAGCATCACTGAGACTTGATATAGTCACCGTCCCTGTCATTTTTATCCTTGTACAGGATGTTCCGCCCATGTCGGAACACAAACAATTTTACATAACAGACCTTCCATGTGACAGTATTCTAATTAGTCAATGTGGAATTCAAATGCAGCGCCAAAGGTATGGATTAAAAGTTTTTTTTTCACGTGTGGACGGAGGAATCTGGGATGGTGGGTTGTTTCTTAGTTTTTTTTACTGGTCTTTTTTTTGTTTGGCCGCCCTTCATAACTTCCTTGCGACCCTAATTTGAGTCACAACCCGGGATTTGGGAATAACTGGATTAACACTATGCAGTGGTGCACAAACTATTATATCTTACAGGGCTTTGTTGGTTCTTTATTAGCTAATATTCCATTACGCCCAACTGGGCATTTCCCCTCAAGATACCAACAAGGGCCATTTTGAACCAGTGCATATACTATTCTACATACAGTGCCTATAAAAAGTATTCACCCCTTTGGATGTTTTTATATGTATTTATATATATTTTTATTAATATTGAATCATAGTGAACTTCATTTTTAGACACTGATCAACAGAAAAAGACACTTTCATATCAAAGTCAAAACACATTTCTACCAAAGTTAAATTTTATAACAAATATTAAACACAAAATAATTGGTTGCATAAGTATTTAAACAAATAAAATATAAAAACATCCAAGGGGGTGAATACTTTTTATAGGCACTGTATACATTACCTCTGAATAATATACAGTTTATATGGTTATGATTATTTTTCTTAACATTCATGTAGTATATTATGAATATAGATTGTACAGATTGGGAAAAAAAAAAAATTCTCCCTAAGAGACATAGCATTTTCTATGGCACGTGCATAGGGAAAAGCACCTTGATGAGATTATACTACACTACAATGCCTCCAAGAGTGGTATTGACAATATGAATCATCCTGCAAATGTGCACAATAAGAGGGAAGATTAACAGATGGCCCTTGACACTCTTCTTCAGCTTGATAGACATTGCTGCTAACACTGTGTTCATCGTCTGGATGGGAAATGTCCCTGACTGGAGGTCTTCAGATGGGAGTCTATTTATGTAGGGCACCTCTGTCTGTCGGACACTCCGGGGCTGATCAGAGAAACGGCCACAGGCACTTATGTGTAATTATTCCCGGATTTGGAAGGTATTTAAGTCCTGTCTGTTTCCTTAGCAGGTGCCTGGTGCATAAGAGAGAGCCCCTTAAGAGACAAAAAGGTAGAAAGTACATGTCCGGAGGGAATAGCAGAGAAAGGCGTGGCATCTAATTTAATCTATTTATGTTCCTTTTCAGAAGGAAGAGATTTTGGTTTTTGGTTTAAAATAAAAGCCTTGCTTTATCACTGCACACAATCTCGGCAGTGTTTTCTGCTTTGAGTCTGGCAAAGCACTGAAGCTTCATTCTTTTGACAGAGCCTCAGACCAAGTTTCACACATCCTTTATTGTTTCAGAACAATAGTTACTTATTCAGTAACTTACCCACACACCTTCAATGAGGTATGGTCATTGAAGGAATTATGCTGAAACAAACCAGCCATTCGGAAAGTCTTCTACATGTTTGGTGTGTGCAAATATTGGTTAGTTAATAGTTAAAAAATACTTTTGTTTACTTTTTTTTTTTTAAGTTAATACTTTGTCTAAAAAACCCACATTACAATAAATACAGGTAAATAAGGTTACTATGTGGTAATTAGAACAGTCAAGATCATTACATTGAAGTGGTAATTAATTATGAAACTTGCACCTTTTCAGACCTACAGAACTGTTGGACCTGGTGAAAGCTAGTAGTGCTAATTTGTATTCAACTAAGATGATAAAGTGTTGTTTTGCTTCATAAGTTATTAAAAAATGAATCACGTTGGACAGGTCATCTCTATTGCTCAGTGATATATCAAAATATCTCAAGCCTTTCATTAGCCACTTTTCAGCAGGGATTTAATCTGTTCTTCGGTGCAAAACCATCATGAGAGACAAAATAGATTGATATAACTCCTCTGACTTGGTTCACTTTCACCTGAATTAGCTCTGTTAGTTCCAGGGAGTGTTTATGGGCATTATAAAGCATTTAGGTCTTGAAGTATAAAGGTACTTGAGTGTCTCTAAAGGCATTAAGAGTGGAATTATATACGGATTACTAGCATTATCAATCTAGCACAGCTGGCTCATGGTGGAAAAAAAACCTTCAGTTGGCTCCTCGTTAAGGCCACAAACTAAAAGTAATAACCAACGTCAAGCTGGAGCATTGAGTGGCAGAAGTTTGATGCTTCCCTGTGACCCTCCAGTCTAACCAATGACATTGTAATATTCCTGGTTACAGATTAAACCATCGACAATTTTCTTGGATTGTACATAGTTACATAAAAAAGGTCTTAAAAAGTGCAGTCTGAGGAAAATACTACCCTACATTGCTACATATGTATTTAAACGGCCTATCGTACCTATATCTACTTATTACCATAAGATAAACATTACTTTAAATAAGACGAATCATTTATGTAACTCCCTCACATGTATGGCATGGTCTAAGTGAGTGCTTTTAACATAGATGGGCCTTCACATGTCAGTTTACGTAACCATAACCCATGACTCCTCTGCATGCCTGTGTGCTACACAAACTGTAACCTCCAATTATGGCCACAGTAATTATACCCATATAATAATGATATATAATTAATGTTATAAGGCACTGAATTTGTCATAATTTAACGTGTCAAAAATGTATCACAAAGCAATATCTAATATACTAGAATAATTAATTACAAACAGTCCAATTGTTGTAATCGACGTATATTATGAGTTATGGCTGAATTGTTGAATGAGTTTTAATATACCTATCAGTTTTGCAAATTAATTTAACAAAACTGAATATATAAACACTAGTGCTGACCTTCTAAGACTAACAGGCATTGCCTTTGAATTAGTGAAATGCGTAAATATGACAGTGAGATTTATATAGACATGATAAAGAGATGAATACGCAGTTTTGAAATAATTCGTTTATTTCATGCCACTGTGGCTGAACACATCACCTACAAAGTTTCTAGTGAACAGGGTATTATTAAGTTAACAAAAGACACACTAGACATGGCTTTATTCAGTTAATACTTTTGGGTCTGACGTTTTAGAAAATTGCCAAATTATGACATACAAAGCAACCTGTTATTAACGAACCATTATCATACGTGCAAGTTTTCTATCGTAGAGCCATCAGACATAATCTATTAGGATGCTCTTGCAAAAGCATCGTCGCAGAAGACAAACTGCACGTTACATCACACTTCGGAGAACCCATCAGTGCAACACTGCCAGTATTCAGGCTCACTCCACAGAAAAAAAGGGACCCTGTAACATCCAGCAACGGAATCCCCAAATATTCCCAAATGTGGACAGCTTAATACTTCCAATCAACCTATGCAGCAGTGCCTTAGAATGCAGCATATAACTGCAGAACTGTCCAAGCATGTCAAAAACTCAATGCACTAGAATTCTGAGCAAATGAGCATGTGCTATACACAGCATTACAGCTACCCAACTCAGATTCTAAACATTTAAGTTTGTAAGGATTTCAAACAATCAGTTTGAAAGTGAATTCAATCCCATTCAGTTGCTTCTTTACTGGGCTTCTAGGTAGAAATGAAACTCTTTCATATTGCATATGATGGGTTTTTAAAATATGCCTAATATTGGATTCTATTGTTCAAATCATGGGGCAGTTATCGTTTCCCCTTCAGAAGCTTTCTTTAACAGGTTACTAGGGGTTCCGTTTTTTTACCTTTAGATGAATGTTTATTTATATACAAGTTTTAGTTTTTATGCCAATATTGCCAATTTTCCAGGCCAGAGACTGTTACTATTATGAGGATCAATTCCCGTTTCAAAATACTTTATTTGAATATGTATGTATATAATATATGTACAGCACTGGCATTATCCCTGGCGACCTTGTTTTGCATTTGTACCCTTTGACCTTGCCCCAGTAACATGAAAGAAGGGCACAGTGGGTGGATGGGGGATTTATTCAAACGGTTCAGGCCTGCGCCTAAAATGAACAAGCCTATTAGACTCTACATTGTGAAACTCCCTAAGCTATGAGTCTGTGAGTCACACAGATTGAAGGATGATAACCAATAATCCAAGTGTTACAGGTTTCCTGCAGCAGTACATTACAGGAGACAAGGAGTCGAAGCGGGGGTTTCAAGACATCCATTAGCTCGTCTGAAGTAGGCGGCCTATTTATCTGCTTTATCTTAGTTCAATAATGTCAGCTAGCATCACAAAAGCACCCCTTTTATTACCCTCATATATATATATATATATATATATATACACACACACACACACACACACACACACACACACACACACACACAGACACTCTCTTACAAGGTTGAATTCCAAAAAAGCAGCAGTACCAGAAAAGGACAATTAAAGAGGATTACAATTGCAATTCTTAAACTGTGTAAACCATTAAACCATGCCTCAAGGATTAGATAATGCTCAAAATATGCTAAGGAATTATCTGTTTTGTCAATTTACTGTAGAATACATTATTTGGGGTTGGTTATACTATATTAATACATTTTCTAAAACAGCTGTTTAATTGGTTTTGGCATGCTTAAATATTCTCAGGGCCTCGGTTTTTTAAGATCTTAAATATGTAACCAGTTTGTAGGTAGGTGAGAATTATGAGGTATATTTTTACACCACTGAATGTGACAACTTCTATAGCAGAAACACAAGTTAATTATAACATAAGGGTGTGGCAAATTAAATTCCCAGGATGGCACCTGTTATCGTTGGCCAAGCTACTTGTTTTGGATAATTTACCAAGCTGTTTAACATACATTGCTTCAGTACATTTCAAGCTCCATAAATAGGCAGAGAGTAAAAGTGTAAAATATATAAGCATTTAAGCATTTAAGTTGCACAGTATTTAATGAGAGAGAATATGTAATAAATAAATATATATTAAGCAGTGGAATCATTTATTTGTGTTTTAATTGCAGTTATTTTCCTTTGGTTGGCACTAAATTGAATATAAAGAGGATAATAAAAAAATAATATTTCAACTGGATCAATTGCTTTTTTAAATTGGGGGTGCTTTGTAGTTAGTAAATTACTATCATTTGTTACAGATTTGTTTGCTTGTGCGTCCATCTCACCGCATTTTATGCTCCACGTGGGATTTCCCGTAATAGCTTATCTCATGTGCTGAAACAAACAAATGAGAGGGTGACATTTGTGCTGGCAGAATTGTGGTTTCCATAAGCTGTCTTGCAAAGCTCTCTTTGGTCTCTGGGTGCAAGGAGGAAGCAAGTATTAGAGTCTAATTTTAGAGACAGACAAATTCTTATTGTCTTTCACATTTTGACTCACCCAAGACTTCTGAAGTTTATTACCAGTCAAGTAATCATGTGTCGTAGGTTGGACCATTCATTTGGTCAGAGTGGATTCCATTTGCAGATGCTGGGAGCAATCTGACAGCTCTCCGAAATAGTAATTGTCTCTCTGATGGAACTATCAAAAATTAAATGACCAATCAGGTTCAAGCAGGCACCCAAGGTGTCAATCAAACCCACGCAGGGTACAATCAGCAGAAACAATGCAGTGGTGTTAGGGTATTCAGAAGAGGTAATCAGAAGACAGTAAACTGTCTAAAGAAAATAGCAGTTTCCTTTTTGTTGCTATCTTAAGAAAGTCCCCTTTGCGATTGTTAAAATGAAACTATACAAATTCTTAACGATAACAGTTTTAAAACAGGCCCACAGTAACTATTATCAATCATATTTACTACATATAAAAGCTTATTGGAAGGTTTTCTTGAATTGAAATTGCTCAGGCAGAAGCATAGCTTAAATTCAGCTGGAGCGTTTGACGTTAGTTTGCAACTGATCTCATATATACACACGCACACACACGGGATTCTCAACTGTGCCATCCGTCTTGGCTCGTGGCTAAACAACCTTGCCACAACCGCTTGCCACGGAGAGGGTGAGGACCAAGTATGATTGGTCTCCGATCCAGTCTGTTATGAGCCAGTCATTTTCACACTGCAGGCAACACAGCCCACACAAGAGGTTAAAGCTGATTGGTAGTGATACACATCATTCCTCCCTGCCTGCTTCCAGCCGCCCGCGAAGTCGACATGGGATGCCGCTTTCAACAAGACCAGAGAAATCCCACTGATTTCCATTCTTGCCCAGATTGTACTCTCTCAATTGTATGCCACCCCTAAACTCTCCCCATCACAATCTGGATTTAAACATATAACTGCTATTTCATATTTTATATTTATATTTGTTGAAAAGAAACAACGATATCAATTATGGAACAATTATCAATTGTTAGTTTTTTTTTGCTATTTTAAATAGTCTTGCAAAATATAAAGAACTAGAGGAATCACAAGTTACATTTTCACCAACAACTAAGGCTTTCTATGTTGCTCACCAGTGTCATAGAGGAACACTCCGGAACATGGTTACCAATTTGCAGGAAATGCAAAAAGTTTGAAAGGTTTTAATGTAAAAATGTTTAAAAATGTGACTGCAAATATCATAACTGCGATGACAAAACTGGTTCTGAAATGAAGAAATGAACGTGTTGCTCAGAAAGCGAAAGTGACCAATAACTTCTGTCGTCTTCATCCAGGTATCTGAACCTGTATATTCCTGGCCATATATCTACAAACCTTTGTGGGTAACAGAATGGTGTACAGTCCCCACCTTTACTATAAGTATGTGTGCATTTGGCCAATATGATTTATGAATGTACTTAAATTCCTGGACCACCTGTAAACATAACAAAGGAGTGTTCCAGCAGACCAACACCTAATTCAGAATTTTGAGCACACAAGCAGAAATGATTGTACTTGTGTATTTTTGAAAAACAGCTTGATTACTAACTAACACCCACTGTTCATACCCATGTACACAAACAAATATATATTTTTAAAATTTGCAGTGGAGGGTTCATAATTTCTATTCTCCACTGCTTGAGGTCAGGCTTCCAGCAAGATAATCCTGTGACAAGACTAGATGAACCATAGTGTCCAGCAATGACTGCTGGTTCCTATCTCAATAACAGCTTCCTGGTCTCTGAAAAAATACTGGATCTGGATGCATCTCCTCAGATTAAAATAGCTCTGTTTCTTTTTAATTATTATTATTTTTAACTTAAAATTAATGTTTGCCCTCATTTATTCAGTTTTACATGTTTTTGATAGCTTCCAGATTTGTTTGGTATGCTGTTGAATGCCTGCTACTAAGTGTTTGAATTTCATGTATTGGAAAACAAGTGAAAATAACCAGAAACAGATAGTAATTGAAATACTAGATATTATATTGTCATTGCTGAGGTTCCCCAATAGCAGATGCCTTAACACAAGTTTTAGTAATCTTCCTTTGGATATCACACATTGATAGCACTCCTTCTCCACATTGTACAAAGGACAGCTTTTTAAAAAGTAACTCCTAATTTAAATTATACATAATGATGCAATTTCTTGGTTATAAACGCACAGCTATTACGTAGTTTCAGCAAAAAAAACAGCTAATTCAGAGTTTAAAAAACAAAAAACAAATCCTCAATTTGATGTATTCTATTCAAGGCTGTGAAGTCAGGGGATGTACATAAAATGCAAAAAAGTCTAAATTGGCATAACAATTTTAACGATAGGTAAAACTGGAGTAGGTTGTTGCCATAAAATTCTTAATAGCAGCAAACTACACTGAAGCAGACGCCCAGATCTATGAACACGATCTAATGGTACCATCTTCAATAAATGGAAAGGAGCCATTTTTAGCCACTTAAATGTGAAGTCGCTAACTAATGATCTCACTAATCAATCAGACACCAAGGAACTACATCTGCAAATTTGTACAAATTAATAAATTCATATAAAATGTGTGTACCTTTCTGTAACATTTTGCTATAGTATGAGCATGATAATTTGAGCTCAACTAGCGCCATTTTTCATCTTAAAAGTTTCCTCATTATGCTACTTACTTGAAAATACACATTCTTCCATGCAAGCTTGAAACACACTTGGACTCAGCCAAGTTCAACCTTCAGCTTTGCCTCTTATAATGAAGGGCTGACACCTCTAATGAAGGAAAAAGGTATATCCACTATCATGGAAATAGAGAGGCGTGAAGGCCAATATGCAGCTAGATGAAGATTCTCATTAGAATGCCTCCCTGGTAATGTGAGGGGGAACCTCACAAAAATGACTACTTTAATCATGACAGCAGGTTATCCCTCTGTATTTCAGACATTTGGCTTTCAGACATCACAAATTATTTCCTGCAAAGGAAAGGGAGTGGGAGGAAGTGAAGCAGCCTACCGAGGAGAAGGCCGTGGTACTGTTTAATTTTCATTCTGAATACTCCAATCTGCGATCATCGTGCTTTTAGCGACAACAGAAATATTGGGTTTATTAGGAGAAAAAATGTAATTGTATATTGCATGATAAATATTAATTTGTTGATATACTTTAGACCATCTTTCAGCCTCCAATGGACCAATCATATCCTACTCAGCTGATACGTTTTATTACAGATGATAATATTTTTTATATATACAAAGATTATCTCTTTTGCTAGCATTTCATTTGTTTTAATTAAAAAAAGAAACACACTGGTATTTAGAACTGGGAAATCAATACAAATAAAGCCTAAGGTAGAAACTGGGTGTTTCACAAATAGTTTTTTTTTTAATAACTGTTATTTCTGTTTTAATTGGGAATGCAAAGAAGGCATAGTATATATTATTATTATTTTTGTAATACAATGAATGGATAAACAGAATCATTAAAGACATTTACAACCATACATTTTTCCAAACTATATACAGCTTTTCGATACTGATTAAATCATTTTCAAGTGATTTCAATGTAAATTAGGGCCAGGTGCAGGCTTTAAAATGAAGGCAGCCAGCCAGTCCTGATTATGGGAGACAGTTTGTGTATGACTGGAAATCTGTTTGTGTTTCATTTGCTATTATTTAAAAAAAATTAAAAGCCAATATTATTGTATTAAAAAATGCAGTAACAAGAAATAAATAAATAAAAAATTATAATAAAGCAAATATGTATCAGCGTTCAATTTAAGGGCAATAAATCCCATGGGATAAAAGATTATAAAAATTCATCAAGTTGTGTTATGCTTCTAGTTTACTTCTACTGGAATACTTGAAGAAATGAATTGTCATTGTTTAATGGAAGAAATGGCAATGCAAATTCACAATGTACTATCTACTCTTACAACATCATCAGTTTGGTGATCAGTCTTAGAACTAAGTCAAAACTATGTTAATTTCAGTTGTGAGGCCATTGTTTATTTATATTTACTTTGTTATTCTCAGGGACCATTATGTTTCACAGTACATTTACAAAGTACAAGAATTAATTAATCCAATAGCAAAATGTTATGGAGTTTCCATAATGTAATAATGGGGCGAGTTTAATTCAAGATGCTACTGCACAATTCTGGTGATCATAAATCCCATAATGCAGTTCTCTGCTGACAGGGATATCTACTAGTATGTCAGTGAGTCCACAGAGCACATGCAGAGTACATTACCTCATTCCTATACAGCTTTTTTGAGACTCCATGACAGCCTCTATGTCAAATTGCCATGAATAGGAGGATTCCAGGAAGAATGTTGCCGTTCAGCTAAACACTTCTGACAGTAATAAAAACAAAGAATCAAATTATAGATCTATATGTTCATCTATATATGTAATCTATAACTTTTACGGCACAGATAAAATAAAAAGAATGTAGAATATAAACAGAATATAAACCTGGCTTTGTTGACCTGGCCTTTTACAGCAATGATTACATTACGTTACTGTAAACACAACACGGATGGTTTCCTTGTTATCTAGTCAAGCTAGGGTCTTTAAATTTGGGGTGGTAATCAATTACTCCTTTCATAGCAGAGAAATCACTATGGCTCTAATGCAGTTCTAGAAACAATAATTAGATAATGGGGATATAGAGCAAGCCTGGTGACAGACCTTTGGAAATAATAGGATCCATCAATTTAAAAAGAACAAAATACTGGCTTCCTCTATCAGTTTAGGCTAATGTTCTAAGGCCAAAGGTATTGTCTTTTTTTAGAAGTAATCATTGAATGACACGCATACTGTTGAAGTCCAGGTGCGTTTGCAATGTTATGCCATATTCAGAAGTATATGTTAACAATAGAATGTCTTTGAATATATGAGTACCACAAAAAAGTAACCTTGTAAGCTGTAAATGTAAATGTAATGTAAATGTAAGCTAAATTTGTGTTACTACTACTACACAATACAAAAAATAAATAAAAATAACTATCATTATAGCAATAGGTCCCAGGGGTGGGGGTTCAAGACTGTGTGAGGTCATAAAACTGAATTTGCCAGTTAAATTCAGTTAAGAAAGTGACAGTTATCTTTGCATATTTACTTCTCACTGGG
>JAOVYW010004419.1:0-13139 GCA_025775045.1 Hiodon tergisus | reverse complement strand
GTGTATTTTAGAACTGCAATTTGAGTGTAAAGCAGGAATTGTGCTTGTAGTTTAGCAGAATTGGTTCAGGGGGTTGGTGAATGAGTTACATGTTGTGGTCATTGTGTCTCAAGTACCAGAATTTGTGTGTAAACAACTGAGAAAAACTGTAAGAGAATTGATGCACTTATAAATGTTTGTCACAACAAATATTGATTTGATTTGGTTTTTTACTGTTAACTGACATTTTTTAGTATTTATTATGTATTAAGAAACTCATCATTTCATTATTTTTTAAAGAATCTTCGCTTTAAATTATTTGTTTTTACATGTACCTAACACTTTTGTGCACCACTGTAGTTTAGATATTTTAGATTTTATCAGACAATTTATGTAGTCATGTATATTATGTAGTTCGCTAGCTTTCTGAGGTTGGATGTTCATCAAAAAAGGAGAGAGAGAGAGATATAATCACCTACCCAACTAACTTTATCTCCTCTCCTGACCTGCGTTTGTCAGTGTCTGAAGTTAGCCGGGATCCCGAGTTTACAGAAACACTGAGATGTGGTGAGCACAGCCGACGTGAACATATACCCTACATATTATTTTTATTACTCAAATGTGTAAATTCTTGATAAGATATGACAATTGATTGCTTCGTTCGGTTGAATAGAGAATAGAAAATGTGATGAATCACAGTATTCAGGATATGCTAACTTTTGTATCATTGCATAGTGTGATACCGGTATTTACTTTAATACCAGTTTATCGCCCATCTCTTATATACAGCATACCTCCATATTTTTATTGATCTAGTACAGTCCACATTTCTATTTTCGCTGGACACTCAAGTGTTTTGATTTGAGATCAAAAGATAAATATCTGATAAATGTATTTCTGGGTATATCTATGTACACGTTTTACCAATTTTGAAAAGCAAGCATCACTTTTTGTCAACCCAGATAGAGTAATGGTTTTTCATATGCATGAATAAATACCACTAAGACTAAAGACTAAATTAGAAAACTGCTATGCCCTCATTCATGGAGGAAATCTTAAGACTTCATGAATACTTAATGGTACATTTTCTTAGCAAAACTTGAATGGGGACCAGTGTAAGGACTATGTTAACACAGTGGGGACCGGAGTAAGGAGTACATTAACGCAGTAGGGTTGGGTTGTCTGTGGAAGCACTTGGTATGAGTTGAATAGAGTAGTCTTTTTGGTGTTTTATCATTGGTGTGACAAATGCATTACAATATTTAGTGCACTTTGGAAGTATCACATTGCAGAGACGGACAGGCTTCCGTGTGTGTAAAACAAATAAACCGGCAGACCAATGCAATGATGAAGAAGATTTAAGATGTTTTGGTTGAGGGGTGCCAGCTTTTGTTGGCAGTATCATTAAATTTTATAGTTAATGGAATCTGGCTCTTAAAATGAATTTAAAAATGGTACTTTGGAAGTTATGGATAAATTACCTTCATTGTTATAATATAGGCTATTATATGTACATACTCGGCTATAAAGCCATCCAAATGCAAAGCAGCCATTAAACATTTGGAAAAACTGGAATAAGTGAGAATGGAAATAAAACATTTGTACCAAAATGTAAATATCTGCGGTTATTGCCACTAAAACCAGGCTTTTTGCAGTTGTTTTAATAACTAATATGAATAACATTAATCATTCAGTATAATTAAATTAAAAGTCAATTCGCCCGTCAACTACAACTCTTTCAGAATGAAAATGTTGATCATTGCTTCTGCATTCCTGCCAAGCCTAAATTAATGATTTACAATTCACACGTCTCTCTTTGATGCTACTTGTTATGCATATTGTCGATGATGCCCGTTTTTCTTTTCAAAGAATGATGATCATAATCCTTAAATAAAGGAAAACACTTTGTAGTTTATGTGCTGTTGAAGATCACGAAATTACAACGCTTTCATATTCAAATTGCAAAAGCATAAGTAGCCATTTAATGCTTGTACATTTGTCAGTGAGAAATTTAAAATCAAATTTAAAATTACTTAAAACATGGATGACAAAAAACTTGGAAGAAAATATTAAAAGGCTTTTCTTGAATATAGCTTCACCAGTATTTTTTTCACACCAGTGAAGAACAGCCACAATGCCAAATATACCACAAGATGTTATCAAGTGAAAGCAGGAAGCGAAAGAAAGCTTCAAGTAACATATACACACAATTTACTCTCTCAGAATTCTGTTTCAGTGTCAAAAATAAATATCCTGCACCCTCAACATGGGCCATGACACTGTTAGAGCCATTTGCGACCACGTATTTGTTTGAAGCTGGATTCAGCACCTTTGTGTGCATCAAATTTCAGTATCAATCCACCTTGGTGGTAACATCAGAAATTAGATATACGAATAACACCGCCGGATTTTGACATGCTATGTGACAACATTCAGGCCCACGCATCCCGTTAGACTTGGCAAATACATAGATAACCTATATGTTAGTTATAATGTTATTTTGGTTGCTTTGTTACTGTCTGGGGTCGCTAATGTCTCAAAATTGGGTCATAGAGTAAAAAAGTTTGGGAACCCCTGATTTAGAGGAAACAAGCAAAAAGGTTTTTGTAATGGATGTTTCATCAATGACTAAATTGCAAGTGTACCTGAAGATTCTCTTAAATTGACATTTATTTCGGACATCCTAAATATAGAAATGAATAGGACATCTACACTTCCGGCTTGCTGTGCTCATCCATGTGAGGATGTTTATTTATTTGACTACAGCGTGCTGACCAGTATATGTGGATTCACCAAGGCCACCAACCACCAAGGAATAATCCTGTTGTGGTGAAGTTTTAAAGTACATGAAAAATAGTGGAATTTCATCGGTCTGCTTATGAAATGCACAATGGCACCAGAAAGCTTGTGGTTTAAATTATCCTGGCCAAAATGATGAATATGTGAAGAATGAGCAACATTGTTATATGAAGCTGTGTCCCAACAATGCCATCTGTTTTAACAGGATTTACAAAGCACAACCATCAAATCGCCATGGAACTGCATTGTAAATAAATTGCAGTTTCTGAGCAAGTCAGAAGAAAACTGAAATATGAAAGACATAAAAGTCGCATTAGTCAGGATGACTTGTACAATGTGCATGAAATGCATTTTACTTTGGAGGGATTTTTAAAGTCTTGTCCCTGACTTTGTGGTGTTGTTGGTTCTTCCAGAACTGATCGACATCTGAAGGGAGGCTCTGGCAACCAAAATGATTGCCTACTCCAGCTCTTATCTAAGACAAGAGAAACACAAATGCTCATTAACTGTTCTTCATCACACCTGCTTGCAAGTGGAACTGGAAATTGTCAAGGCTATTTTGAAAGTTGTCTCTGATATACAACATGCCCTGTGTTGTGAAAGACTGGGTACTGGAACAAGAGGATGGGCCATCGTTTACTCAATAGTGACCCAGAGGAAGATTTTGACCTGTTTTATATGCAGCGTCAGATCAAATGGAATGCTGGATTTGTGTTGGATGCTGGAGTTATTTTGACAAGAGTCTAAGGAATGAGAATTCTACCAACAATGCCAAGTGGTTGCTGGAGGTTTACTTGCGTCTTAGCAACAAATGTGTTGGAGAGCATAGATGCAGTGTTTAAGAAATGCCATTGTCCATTCCTTTTATTTTCATCAAACATAACAGATGGAAATATTAAAAGGACAACTACCACTTGAGATCTGAATACTCCAATCTTCAACTGGATCCATCCAATACAGAATTATGCAGGATTACATTGCATTGCTGAGGTTCTTGCAGAAACAAGAAATCCAAGATTCAACATCAGCACATGGAAAATTTGTTTTCAAAGAAAACTGAAAACTTTTTCTTAGTAGCTACAGTATATTAAAAGTTTAACTGTTAAAGGGCTAAGAGGAACTGACTACATCACCGTCTTCCTTTAGGAGAAATGTACCACAAAAAACATGTTAACACATTTAAGCTGTTTTAAGAATGGCAATCAGCCTAGTTTAAAAAAAAAAGTGCAATCAAGAAAACACAAATCTGGCAGAAAATGCTAGTCAGTCAGATAGATGCTCTGGAATCAACATTTGCACCAAATTCAATTGATGAAATCCATGCTTTGGAAGAGCCAGAACATTAAACTGTGGAAAATTATTTTTCACAAACACCGCTGTCCAGTACCCCAGAGATCAATGAGTTGTGGCTGGTCGGTGGGACAAAATCACATACCTTCACTTCAACCAGGTAGCCCCGCACAGATGTTTGTGGCAGGCCAGCGTACGATATCAGTATGTTCCTTTTCCTAACTAATTATCTTGACCCGTCCTGCATTTTTTCAGTGTGTCCGGTGGGATTTATGTGTGAAGTGAAAATAAATTACAGCTAAGCTAACCATTCTTAAATAAACATTTGAAAATGAGTCAAAGAAACTGGCTGGCATTTTTTAAATGTAAAAAGTGAAAGAAAACATATGGTTAGCACTCACATCTACCCAAATAAAAAAATAAAAAACCAAAGAAAGGTGATCAGAGCAGCAGAAGTACACCTTCCCACCACTTTTGTGCCTATCCCCCAGTTCACCTCAAGTAGGCTTCGTCCAATGTGATTATATCTCAGTAGTTATAAAGTTATAAACTTTGCACATATGGTTAGATATTTCTATAAATAAATATTTTGGTGTCTTCTATAAAGTTAAATCAAATCTTTATACTTAACTTCTTATTTATCATGATTTTTTATTTCTATGTACCTTACTAGGTTGCATATTGTATCATATTGTATTTTCTTTTTCTTTTCCCAAAGCAAATAGGCGTTCAGCTACAGTCAATTCCAAACCAGTGGCTGCTGTATAGATTAGGAAATTAAAGAAAGGTCTGATTTGGGGCGTGTTTCCTCAGTACAAAAAAACATTCCAATATTTGTTATTAGTCTAAAGAGAACAAATTATAAATTGCCCTCAAATTTGAAGAAACTTAAAAAAAAACTAATTTAAAATTAGTCAGTAATCTTTCTATTTCATGTTGTTGTTATAATGTCAACACTTTTTAAAGATTTCTAATGGCATAATATATACTTGGGTATGTTAAAAGTTATAAATGTTATATTTGAAACTGGTATCCCTTGTCTTTTTCAGGTATGTTTTACTTGACGTCAGCTTCACACTTAACAAAATTAGTTTTTCATGGATCAATGGTTTTAGGGAATTAGTTAATAGAATTAATTTCAAATTCAAATATTTTCAGGACTGTCCTATATACATTCCTAGTATAAAACTGGCTTTTAATTTTCATTTTAAATAATCATTAAAATCAATTTTGGTATTTCAGCAATTTCTAAGTAAGTTCAAAGTAGGAGGTAGTGTATGATCAAAAGATGACGGAGAGGGTCAGGTTACATTAACCTATAATTGCGGTTTACTTGACCACAGCAGGGTAACCCCCCTCTCATTCTAGGAGATAATCTGCTGGCAGACTCTCTCTGCCATCTCCCAAAGCTAAATCTCCACCTTTTTCTTATCTCGCTCTCTAGCAGTCTAATGGTCATTACTACGTGAACACTAAAACTATACAGTCCCAGCCATTTTCACACATTTTTACTGATCAGCTATCCTGATAAGCAAGCAAGCAAGCAAGCAAGCAAGCACGTTTATTTACATAGCACAATTCATACATAAAAACAATTCAAAGTGCTTTACAAAGAAAAGAAAAAAGAAAATACAACAGAATAAAAACAAAAACATCAAATAGGCAATTAAATACAATTAAAACGTGGGCGGTACAAAGAAATAAGAAAAACAGAAAAATACAATAGAAAAATAAAATAGAAATACTATTAAAACGGAAAAAAACATAGCTGGTAAATTCCATAGTTAATTCCATATGGAAGTTAAAAAAGCTGCAAGGCTACCAGTGTGGCTAAGTTTAAACGCTCAGTCATAGGCACGTGAGAAGATTTTATAAATTGATACGTATAGACTAAAAGACCACTTTAAAATCTATTCTGCAACTGACTGGAAGCCAGTGCAAAGACTTAATAACCTTAGTGATGTGCTCTGTTCTCTTGGTCCTGGTTAACAGTCTAGTAGTAGCATTCCGAATAAGCTGCAGCTGTTTTAAAGTCTTTTTGGGGAGTCCAGTTAAGAGCCCATTTCAGTAGTAAACCCTACTGGAGATAATAGCATGGATGAGCTTCTCTTGGTCTTTTTGGGACACCAAGCCCTTGATTCTGGCTATATTGTTAAGATGATAGAATGCCATTTTGGTGACTGCTTTAATATGAGAGATCTGGTGAATGAGAGATCTGAGATCTGAGATTACGCACTTGGTACCTGGTTTGTAGGGCCCGGGATTCCAGCTCTTTACTAATACTAGTTCTCGTATTTTTGTCGCCAAACACAATAATCTCTGTTTTGTCTTGGACTTAAATTTGTCTAAGAGACCGTTTGAAATCACGAAATTGCTGAGTTGATTGAAGACAAATTTCTCAATGATCTTGGCTATAAAAGGGAGATTTGATACAGATCTATAGACACATCCAGTGTTCTCTTTTTCAATAGATTCTTAATGCCAGCGGTTTTTAGAGACATTGGGAAAATGCCTGATTGTTGACTATTTTCTGCAGATCCATTGTTATGGCAGTGAGTCAAGACAATATGTGGAAGCTTTTTAAGTTGAACTGTTTCTTCTAGGGCTTTTTGATAAATTGTATTAAACTGAGACATAATAACCAAGTTATTTCTTGGTGGTCATAGTAACAGTACAGTGTCCTAGTTTGTATGTATAGTTCTGATAATCTGTCAAATACTTTTGATTTTTTCAGTAAAGAAACATGCAAATTCATTACATTTCTCTGTGGACACGAGTTCTGATGCTATCTGCTTTAGGGGGTTTGTAAGCTTGTCAACCATAGCAAATAGAGTGCAGGTATTGTTGATGTTCCTGTTGATCATTCCCGATAAATGGAGCTGTCTAGCCCTGCGTAACTCATAGTTGAAGCTACAAATGTTTTGTTTATAGATGTCATAGTGGATTTGAAGTTTAGTTTTTCTCCACTTACGTTCAGCTTTCCTACATTATCTTTTCAGGGTGTTTACCATCATGGTGTTTCTCCACGGAGCTTTCTGTTTGCTCAGACTTTTCTTTACCTTTACCGGTGAAACGCGATCCATGACATTCAATATTTTGGCGTTAAAATTATCCAGGAGTACATCAACTGACTCTGCACTCATTGTTAGTGACATAGCTATGGCCTCCATAAACTGAGCCTTGGTACTGTCATTAATGTACCTTTTCTTCACAGAAACAGAGTTTACTTAATATAGCTGTATTAGAAAATAAATAATTCAATTCACGTCACTCAGAACATTTTAGGCGTTTTTACAGTTCTACATGAAGCATTGGAGTGTTGGGAACATTCGGAAATAATTAAATACAAAATATAATTTTAAATAACGCTGCAAGCAGCAATAGGGATTCATGAAGCTATGGCAAAACATCAGTGCCTTCTGACTATGCTCTGGGGCTCAAATCACTAGTTTATTTGTGTTTCATTCTCCAGAGCCTGCTGTCATGTTGAAAAGCAAAAACTGAAGTCAAGGTGATATGTAGTTCCAGGGAATTTTGATCATTGCACTAAAGTCCCACAATATGTTGATTTTAGGGTCAAGTTTGAACTGAACAAATTTTGAACATTACTGTCCATGTTTTGTGAGATATTACTGCAAAATATCCAAAACCCTACTGTACATCTGTCTGCATCACATTTCTGCATCAGATTGAAACCTCACATCTGGCAAATTTAGCCATCTTCAGGCTGCGTTTGCTAAGGGGAACAGCTTGTGTACGTCATGGCATTGCATTGCTATATGTAAATGTTTATAATAAACAACACATTACTATTAAGCCCAGTTGTATAAACTAGACTGAGACAATAGAATTACTAAGGTAGTTATTTGCTCTAAAAGGCAATGCAACCTAGGTCTCGCTATGTATAGCCCTGCATTGAAATAAATGATTGTGCAAACGAACAATGAATAATGGTGCTTAAACACCATGTGCATAATATAATTGCATTGTACTCATAGTATATACTCATGTAATTATAGTATAATAATAAAGAGTATACTATGTTTGCAATACCTCCATTCTATATCTTTAACAACTGGCAAAAGAAAATGTTCGGTCTGTTCGGTATCTACTAATTAAACTTGCTTAGGGTATTACCATCTGCCTCACATTTATTCATAGACATGTTTGCTTTAACCAAATCATTATTGAGGCATAAAACAAAAGTTTTACTAATATACAAATCACTAAAAGATGTGGAAATATTATTTTTTTAAGGTGCTTGAATTAATTAATTAACAAATCAAGATGAAAACACTAGATCAGACTACTAGCACCAGTCGTACATTCATTTGTTTTTGATCAATCAATTAATCTATCTACGAGGTGTCAGTTTTTCATTATATCACAATACCAAAGGTTAGTGTACATCCCTTATTTTCTGAATAATAACACCATATCATGGTAACATAATTACTATTTTGGAGTAACATAATTTCTCATAGTCTACCTATCTGAATGTTGAAAGCAGAATTTAATTATATGACATATTTCAAACCCAATATAACATACAATATGTGATACATATTTGTGTTTGCAATATTTAGTTAATCATATAGTTACCTAATACATTCAGATTACTTACAGACATATTATTAACTTTCACAGATTAGGTCACACGTTGAACTGTTAGGGTAGCCGTCTGCTGACCACGACCACCCAAAATCTACCATCTTCCGTTTGTGAACAACAATAAGTTGGATAGTGAGAATGTAATGTTCAGTTTGTGCTAGTTAACATTTGCAAATTTTATCGAACGTTAGTATGCATACCTATATTAGACATGTTTTTTTTAACAAAGACTTATTATGTAGGACCATAGCTATCTTTATTGGCAATTTTACAAATTACTAACATCAGACTTAAACCACAGTTAAGATAACAACCGTTAGATTGTTATTCTATCATTACACGGCAATAGCTTGAATTGTCTTGAATTGATTTAACTTCATGTTTCACTTTGAGTCTATACTTGGAAGAAGTATACTTTGAGTCTTTTGGGGGTCTACCAGCCTCTACCAGTCTTGACCAGCTTTGCAAATCTGAATCCTGCAATTTTTGACCATTCTTCTAGGCAAAATTGCTCATGCTCTGTCAGGTTGGATGGGGACCGTTGGTGAACAGCAGTTTTTGAGTATTTACACAGATTCTCATTCGGATTGAGGTCTGGGCTTTGATTGGACCATTCTTGGTTTTAAACCACTCCACTATAGCTTCAGCTGTGTCTAGGGTCATTATTCTGCTGGAATGTGAACCTCTGCCCCAGTCACAGGTGTCTTGCCAACTGAAACAGGTTTTCCTCTTGCTCTGTATTTGGCTTCATCCATCTTGCCCTCAATTTTGACCAGTTTCCCAGTCCCTCTTTCTGAAAAGCATCCTCACATAATGATGCTACCACCACCTTGTTTCACTGTGGGGATGGTGAGTAGTGTTGGTTTTGGACCACACATTGCAAGTTCAATTTTGGTCTCATCAGACCAGAGAAACCTTTTCCACTTATTTGCTATGCCTCACATGTTTTTTCAGTAATGGCTTTCTACTCGTCCCGCGTCTATGAAGCCCAGGTTTGTTGAGCGCCCGGGTTACAGTTGTCCCATGGATGATTTGTCCCATCTCAGCTATGGATCTTTCCAGCTCCTTCAGAGTTACCATTAGCATCTCGGTTGCTTCACTGACTAATTTCCTCCGGTCACTGAGTTTCGGTGGACTGACTTTTTTTTTTTTGAGTCGCGGTTGTTTCATATTCTTTCAATTTTTAAAGTTTGGAATAATTTTTATAACTCAACTGATTGGTGCTTCTCCAGAACTATGTCCCGGGCTTGTTTTGATAGCCCCTTGGTCTTCATGATGCTGTTTCTTTAGATATGCTCTCTAACAAACTCTAGGGCCTTCCAGAATCAGGTGTGTTTATTTTGAGATCACGTGACACTTTAATTGCAGATAGGTGGACTCCATTCAACTAGTTATGTGACTTCTGAAGGCAATTGATTGCCACAGAGCATATTTAGAGGTTTCATAGCATCAGGGGTGAATACTTATATAACCAACAAATGTCAGTTTTTTTTTTGTCACAATAAAAACTATGTTCTAACTATGTACGTTCAAAGTGATAGGTATGTTGTGTAAAGAAAATGGTTAAAAGTCCCAATAAAATCCAATAGAATTCTAAGTTGTAACACTACAAAATGCAAAAACGGGAAGATGAATACTTACGCAAGGCACAGTATGTTTCGGGGTTTTTTTTTCCCATGCTTCAATTCCCATTTAGAAATATGCGCCAAATTGCAGGCAGACATACTAAGAAAATTTGAAAGGAATCAAGAAGAAGTTTTTGAACACATAAATCACCGCATCAAATAAATCTTCAATAGTATAAATCTTAAATTTTTGTTCTTAAAGAAAAATTTACCTTAACGGAAATTCTCAAATCCTTTTTGTTCCCTGAAGAACAGATCTCTTTGCAGCAAACCATCCAGATTTTTATTTTAACTAGTTCAAAATGTCATCTGTTAGGACTGTGATCCCTCAAGAGCAGCGTGTGATACTTAGTGATTAATTTCCATTAAAAAGTTCATAAAAAATGGAAATGTAGGAGCCTGCAAGGATTGACATGAATCACAGGGAAAGGCTTTTGAAACTATTAGCATTTATAAATAATGAATAAAAGGGAGGTCCAGACGCTTGAAGATGCCTATCCTGTTTACAGAAGAAAAGCTGTTAGACCTGCATGTGCTTAAATATTGCACATGTAATTGAAATGCATTGCAGTGTCATTATTGTCCATTTAATTTAGTGGTAAACAGAACTCCATCAACGTGGATCAGCATATATATATATATATACATTTCTACATTTAATTTTCAGTGCTGTCTTGGACTTTTTATTCCTCTGGGAAACATTTCTATCGGAGTGCAGTGTTTTGTAACATTTGCGCATACAAATCATTCTAGTCATAGTTAAATAATTAACAGTAATATAAGCACAAATTCCTTGCATGTCTCTCCATGTCCCATGTCCGGTGGGGGAGTTCAATCATACATTTTTCTCCAGTTTGACAGATTAAGTCGTTGTTGAATTCATTCCTTGGAGCGAAGTACTTCAAACAACCTTACTGTTTCAACAGAGCTAGGACTGGTTTTCGAAATGTGTTTCAAGTAATAAAGGCCTAAGTGTCGGAAGCGATTCGAAAAAAATTCTTTTTTTTCTTTTTTCTTCTTCTGGTGACTAGTCTGTCAAATGAACGGAATATCATCATCTTCTTCACTTAGCCTTGTAGTTGTTCCATATCTTGTGACGTGCTGGTGCCATGTTGGCCAGTCTGCTAGTCTTTCAACGTATAACATTTCTAAGGATTAAACTTCACCATTTTAGTCTTTGTCCAGTTTTTTCCCTTCTGACAAAAGTCAAATGAATGAAAACAAGTAATTTATATATTGTAATAAAATAAAACAATAACACTATGTACAGGCATTAATGGAAAATCTCCGTAAGCACTTCTTTCTAACTTCTCTCAAGAAAATGCGTTACAAATGCATATTTATGGAGGGAACTATTTATAGGCTAACAGGGCTATAATTATCCAGTGCTTTGATGTCTCACAGTTCAGTCTTTTTTGATGTTTCAAACACTAACAACCTCATGGGCGTAGGGCGTGTTGCTGCAGTATCGTGAAAACCATCAATTGGAGACAGAAAACAAAGTTTCCTTAATTGCTGGGCAGTGGTATGAAATGGAAAAGACAAAGTCAGGGCACCAAAAATGGTGCAAAAGGGTCAAAACTTGGGATGTTACGCTCAAAGCAGTATCAACGAAACAATTTTGACTTTCCGAAGTAATATCTACCTTTACAATCTACCAGTACAATGTATCACGTCATCAACCAGTGTACAGCAGGCTTCAATGACAATCAGTTTTCCTGATTTAAAAAGCACATAAATCTTTCTCCAGTTCCGAAAGTATAGCTTTGTTTTAACTCATTGCGTTGTATACTGGGAGGGTTGAGTGAGTGAGGTGGAGTGGATCGTAGTAGGTTTTTCGCTTTTCTTTTTAATGAACTTTGCCAGACATGGCTGGCTCAGGGGTTGGGGGAATTTAACTCGTAAGCATGATATCAAAATAGATACGAAAGATTTTGTTCCTAGTGCATCCTAGTGATTGGTGTTTTTAAGTCAATCTACTTTATAAAATAATAAAAATTGTATTACTTTGCACTATTCTCTTGTTGTAGTAACACCATTATTGACGACTGCCCCTAAGAAAATCCTGCTGGGCTGTAAAATCTCCACTTTTAGACACAGACTCCTTCAGGAGACAGTTGTTTGTGGTTCTGAATAAAGTAAATGAGGAACTTAACATTGTTTTAAAGTTCAAATTGACTAGCTGTGATTGCTCAGAGACAGAGAGGAGAGAGAAGGGAGAGATATGAGGGAGAAGCAGAGGTGGGACATTGGGGAAGAATGCATCGGAGAAAGTTTCTGGAATGAGTTGGCAATGAAGATGAGTGAGAAAGTGACTGATAACCGATTTAGGAATCCAAGAAAAAGAAGAAGAAAAAAATGGTAGAAGTAGAAGAGGTAGAAGAAAAAAGGGGAAAAAAAACTACCTCCCAAAAAGGAAGGAAAAAGCTGTGGAGTGTTGCAGGAGCCAGTAAAACATATGAAAGTCAGAGAGAGAGGAGAGGGAGGAGGAGGTGGTGTTAAACAAGTGCCTCAATGCTCTGAATCTAATTTTTTAAAGATCGTGAGCAAGATGTAAAACTGTTTTTTTATTGCTTTCTGGTTTTTTTTTTGAAATACCAGAAAAAAAAACGGATGTCACCTATTGTGATTTTATATCCCAATAAGAATGGGAAAAGGAATGGAAAGGAATTAAAATCATTGATCTAATGTGAGTCCTGGGGTGGAATTTTTCTAAAAATCGATACTTTCTTTATAGAACTGGAAAAAGGTTTCTATGCTTAACCTCTTGACGCCTAGGATAGAATGTCCATATTTGGGAAGAATATGACCAGTTTTCTTTCAAGTGCTTGTAGT
>JAOVYW010004417.1:0-11929 GCA_025775045.1 Hiodon tergisus | reverse complement strand
GTGATGGGACCAGGTAAATGAGTGACAGAAACATGTGGACCAGGTGTAGATACACGTGTGATGGGACCAGGTAAATGAGTGACAGAAACATGTGGACCAGGTGTAGATACACGTGTGATGGGACCAGGTAAATGTGGAGCGGGGCGGGTTTCATGAGGAGCAGACTCTGTGCATCAGGTCAGGCGTTGAGTGTAGGGGCCCAGACACAGAAAGTTCAGGCCCAGGTAGATGGTGGGGATGTACCTGGCATGTGGACCATCCTACAGTGGCACTCCCTAAGGACCTCCTGGGTCTCGCAGTGAAGCCAGCAGGCACTGATGCTGTACGTGTTAAAGCCAGGGATCTCTGTGGACCGGCAGTTTCCCCAGGGCTGTGGTAGGTAGGTCAGCTGAAAACAGAGCGCTGGATCAGAGCAGAGTCTCCGGCCTTACCAGACAACTGGCAGGGGGAAGACGGCAGCGGGACCTACCCTCTGTTCCTGGCACGAGACGAAGGTCTGGAACCCCGGGGAGACGCCGAAGCCCAGCTGATGGATGTACGGAGGTTCGTCCTGGCTGTGGATCTGCACCCGGATTCCTGCCTCCAGCGACGTCACGTCTTCCGGATGAGAGAGGGAGGGCACAGGGGACAGAAGTGAAAGTTTGTTAGGTAACAAAGCTCGCCACATCGACGAGCATGCCGAGTCTCTTGAGGAATCACACAGTAGGCATTTTGTTTCACTCACGCGCGAGTCTAGTCATTAGCAACGCACGGTTAAAGTAAACGCTAACCGGGCAGCTTACTTGTTTCTTTCCAGATAGGTAGGTAATCTTCCTGCTGAATGTCCAGCATTATCTCAAGGCCGTTACCCATTCCCCCCTGCTTCGATCTCTTGGACGTGGTCTTGTTCCCGTTGAAAGTGTAGCACTTCCCGTATCGTGTGTACACCTGGAAAAAGACAAGATGCATGCAAACATCAAAGTCCCCTTTGTTTCTTTTTTCGATTTCTGCGAAGAATGTCATTCTGGAGGGTTTTGCTGTCGCCGACTGCCATGCGGACCGCACGCTGTTTAAATGGCAGAAAAGCGGCAAAGTACCTGTGGTCCGCACTATTAATATTGCACGGGCTTTCAGAGACAGGAGGTCGAAAATCAGCAGCGGTGGTTTCAGACAAAAAATAAACATTATATCTAACATTTCACATAGCTGACATGGACTAGTTATTATCATGTTTTATCCCCCCTTCCCCAATTCTGGTCAGCCCGGAAGGATTTTAAAATAGCGCACATTATAGTTCAACGTAGCTTACATTTCAAAACAACAGCTCACACGAATGACCACAGCGAGGTTCAGACATAGAGAATTCAATTTTCTATCTTTGTAAAACTAAGAAGATAGTTACATTTATTTGGTCCAACTCAGACGGAGATCGGAGCAATTAACGGAATCAAACGCAATTAACTGGATACAAACAATGTAATGCAGAGAATTCATGACATGCAAAAAATGATCAATGCTTCAAGTTATTATTGACTCAAACTAATGTATATACCAAAACAATTCATTTACCATCGTTAACCATTGTGTCTGTATTCTTGTTTTCTCACTGTGTCATTTACATCTGAATCTAAAGTGTAAACAGTTCAATCTCCATGCGGAGAGGAGGAAAGTGATGGGGAAAAGGGGTGAAAGGTTACAAACTGAATTTTTCCTGAGGGAAATCACGCTACTTCTGCACAGGACTGGAAAACTAAATATACCGTTTATTTTCCTTTTATGCTGGCTCCGGCAATCGGCGTATGTCAGTACCGGCCTTTGGAGAACTAAGAACACAACCGCGGGTAATTACTTACTACCAGATAACTTTTTTTTAACCAATTTTTTATCGGCGATGAGCTGTTTGGTCGTTATGTTTTTACATTTCCGGCAAACTGGAATTTTGAGCATGGGCAGTCGGTCATTGGCAGGATCGTCCGCTGAGTGGTTAAGGTCTTTGAACATTCGCATTTTGCATCCTCCCACTGACGGGGCGGTCAGAAGAACCGTGGATGGCGAGCTCTGTTCTTGTGCTCGGGAGAACTGAGGGAGATGTTGCTTACATTCGCATCCTCTTTGTCACAGTTCGCGGAGCTCATCGAAGCACAACTGATTGTGACACTCGGAGCGGCGCTGCGGGTTTTCTGCCTGGAGCTAAACGCGCCCGCAGTAAAATAACCGGAGTTCCTCCCGTGGTTATATGCTTTCACGCACGTCCCAGCTCATAACGCAATTTCCCCCATGGGGGATAAATAAAGTACTACTACTAACACAACCAGATCAATGGGGCAGCATTGTCAAGCTTTAATGCGTTGGGGCAACTGCATTTTAGACTTGAGTTGGTTTAAAATGCTCCATATTAGCTAATGAAAGTAGCCATAGCACATTATTTTCTGGACATTTTCCCTAGTTTGCACGGAAGAGAACAGGGTATTGGCATAACTATCATTTGTACGACTTGAATTCTAGGGCAAAAAAGCTAAGCAGAAAGAATATACAACATATTTATTTTCTAATGCAGAAGACCCTGCGCAGGTTTTTCTTTTCTCCCAAGGTAAGCCTAAATCCTCCATGACTAATCCACACTACCAAATATACTCTTTATCATGTTTATTACATATTGATTAAGAAAAACAGTTATTTCTACGTGATAAAGGGCACAGCATTCTTCAAAGTGATCATTTCTTTGCTTTTTTGACATTTCTCGTCTCAACAAAAGTAGCGGTGATAAAAGACCATTACCTGAACAATGCGTTTCTGACCTGTGGGACCAAACTAATATAAATCACTCCAGAGAAAATACCAAAAAAAAAAAAGACCTATCATGAGATAGGAGATAAATCAAACACCAAGACAGAACCATGAGTCTTTAAAGTACTAAAGGGACTAAATTAATTTTGGAAGCTTTTATAAACACTAAAATGGCAACTCTGCGTTTGTAAAGTATGCAACGTTTATTTTGACTCAACAGTTTAATCTGGAACCCCGAATACCCCCGACTTTGAAATCTAAAACACAGCAGGGACACGAGACAACGCCCGTTAGGAGGCATCCACCCAGTGGTGAGGCTCAAAAAATCGGCTGAAAACACCACCCAAATAGTGTATGGGTCAGTTCCCTCCGGGGACAGAGATGTCACATCCGCAACCATTAGGGAAATCCATGCAAACGGGCCACTTTTGATCGACAGCGTTCATTTGTAGCGGCTTAATCTCCTTAAGGCGGTCGTGGAACAACCCTGGGGGTACACAGCGCCTATCATCGATTCACCCTCATTCATTGACAGGTGTAAGCCTTGCCTGCTAAATCTGATCCCGCTAAAGGACTGAGAGCCTGAAATATACTCCAGTTCTCAAATACACAAGTAAGCCAGTAAATAAGCTCACTGCCTAACGTCTCCACCTTTTACACAGCATACTGGGCCTGACCATTAAACTCTTCTTTCCTGGGATGGTCTTTGCTTGGTCGGATGGGGTACGCCCACTTATTTCTCATCTTTAGACCATCTCTCTGAATGGGGGTGTGATTGATGGACCAGCTCTCTCTTATTACCTTTTTGCCCAAAGTCAGCAAGGTAAGAAGTCTGACTCAATCGATTTCGGCAGGGTCTAGAATGTGGCTGTTGATGATGACAACTGCAATGACACACATCCTTCTGGGCCAGCAAAGGGCTTGAAAAGACTGCCCCATATAACACTTTAAACCAAGGTTATTTCCAAAACCTAATGGCAAAACAAGCTTGAAAATACTTTGTTTGCATTTTTGTAAAATGACACACAATGGATCTGAGCACGCATAATACAGCCAATTGGACAATTTTTTATTGGTCTTGCAAAACCTCGCACACACACTCTTCCCTGCTGGAACTGTCCCGGTTCACCGTAAGTGCAGTCATTGTGAAGTGGAAACGTCTGGGGGCAACAACATTTCAGACCGGAGCGAAGTGGTAGGTCACACAAGCTCACGGAACGGGATCATGGAGTGCCCCGGCATGCGTAGCACGTGCAAATCGGCCGGTCCCCGCTCGCAACGCTGACTGCAGAGTTTCAAACTCCCTCTGGAGGGCAGCTTCACAAGAACTGTTTGTGGGCAGATTCATGAAGTGGGTTTTCATGGCCGAGCAGTGGTACAGAGCTTACTGCCGTTGGACGCGGTGGAAACGGTTAGTTGTTGAAGCATCACTGTTGCACTGCTGCTTCATAAACTGCTTAAGTGGTAATGAGATGTTGGGCACATTCATTTGGAAACCCATCCCAGCTCAACTCACTGTTAATGACATGTTAAACCGTTGAGGATGTGTCACATCCTGAAGCTATGGTACTTGTGTTTGAAAAGACGTTTAAAGTGTATAATTCTCCCCTTGATAGCACTCACTTTAATAAGGTTAAATGTCTGGCCATTAGGACTCTTCCAGTAGTGTTTTCTTCCCCCAAAATTCCTTCACAATCTCCTACGCTGCAGAAAAAAAATCTGCCTTAATCCACGTCGCTCGAGAACATCATCCGTGTGCCCACAGCCCACATCATTGGCAGGACTTTTGTTTGGATACAAAGCCGCTTAAAAGTAATTAACAACAGTGGCCGATTTGGCTAGAAAACTGATTGTCCACTCACATCCATTGACACAGGGTTGCACAGAGTCTGATAAGGGTGAAACACTGCATCTGGGCTAACAGCTCCATTCATCAGATACAAACAACACTGATGAGGGCAATGCAATGGGCAAGCCTAACAAATCACGATCTCTTCCGCGGGTGGAAATTCGATAAGCTCAATCAGAATTCGATAAGCTCAACGGACGCCCATGTAAAAAACCCATGACTGCTTTAGTTTGGTGTCTGCTGCAGTATTACAAGATATTTATCCATGGTTACAATTTTAAAACACCAGAAATTTTTGGTTTGCCCCAAAATTTCCCAGGCGTTTTAACACAAAACAATTGCCACTGGGGAGGTCATCAGTTAAGACTATCATCACTATGACAAAAGTTTCTTTCTATATAAAATCTTTTTCAAACTGCAATCAGGAATCATCCAATCATTGAAATCCGCAGGAAGGATGGACGCGGATGGCAACGTGCTTTCACATTGGTGCCTCTATAACAATCCCAGACTTTGATCTCCCGAGACGGAGAAAGCCGGCCTCGAGACGGTGCTTGGCCCGGGGTCCGGCGCTCCCCACGCCGCACACTGGAACACGGGTATTAGCTGTGGGATTAGACCCAGCAGATCTTTAAACGCGTGGCACAAACGCACGGTTTAGATGAGGAGGAGAGGCAGAGAAGGTTCCGCTTCATTCGCTGCACTCCCATAGGCAGCGCCTTGGCAAGCCATCAAAAGCACTTCAACACTTTTATTGTGTATCGGTCCTGAACTTCATTAAAGGACTGACTGCTGGTGTCTTTTTAAGTAGCTTCTTATTATTCTTGCGTACAATGTGCTAAACTGGGTCGTGTCAAAGGCTTGTCAGCCATGGTAATCGCCGGGAGGAATCTTGGACCGTTTCATCTCATTCCATGACAGTAATAAATACAGTCTCCCCAGCAACAGGTCGAGCCAGGGAATATCCACCTGGCAGAGGAGTCTTTAAATTCGTGTTGTGTTTTATTAGCAGAGCCATTTGCACAGAGGAGCTGTTTAGTTAGCCTAACTATGTAGTGGTCTTTCTCTCTCTCTCTGCAGAGCACAGATAATGTCCCATATCATCATTTATTATGACAATGCTGATAATGTCAGTGATACATGCTGTACTGCCGGCACACATTGTAAACATCTGGTACTTGAAAATGATCCTCATCTGTGATACCGAATACCCCGGGCTATAAATGTATCTATAATGTTAGATTGAGGTGCATGGTAATGCTATGCCGGAAAAGTTTTGCGTTTAACATCGTTAAATGTTTAATATTCGCGCACGCACAGAGGCGGCATATTCCTACGTACTGTTCCTGGACCCTCGACTGACTCTTTCACTCTCCCGGTACCAACTTGACAAAGAGAGTAAATAAGTACATCTGAATCCTTCCTCCTCTCCTTAAACCAAGAAGCCAGGCGCAGAACGAGAGCCCTGGCCCCCAGGTGCACTCAGCAAGAATCCCTGATCAACTGTCTTTGGTTTCCTCCATGGCAACCCCACACAGGAGGTCTGCAAGGGGAGGGTATCTGCAACCGCAGCTGGTGAACGACCAGCTGGAGGACTTGGCACAGTGGTGCCGTGTGAGGCCACCACTGTCACAGGAAGGAACAATCTACAGGAATCGCATCAACGCAATTTGGCTGAGCGCACGTAAATCAATTTATATTATCACAGAAACCCAGACTTCATTTCAACAGGATGATCTTCAGTGAGCTGCGTTTGCACTAGAAAATAAAACTTCATGTTAAAGCTATCACGTTATTCGAAGACACCGTATTTGCTTCTTTTATTGGAAAGCTAAGTCAGTTTTTGTCCTGACACGGAAACCTTTTTGAGTGCGCAATTTCATTATTCTCTACACTTCTGGATTCAGTCATACTCTACGACAAGGCAGAGCGCATGTGTTGGGCGCTAATGGTTTCTGACAGCAGGATGGTGCACTTTTTTGCCTACGGGTCTGAGAATTTTTTTCACTCCAACGTCAGTGACACCGTTTCCCCACCACAACCGTTCTGCAAACAGATCCATGCCATTTCTTCACCGGCGTTTCAGAGTGTAGCTTTATTAGATATGTACCCAATTTACTCTTTAGGGTCAATTTGTTCTTTTTGTTCTCATCATTTATTCTGTTTAGTCTCGGCTGATTGAACCTGACGGCGACTGCCCGAGGCATTTGTTTAACTGTCTGCTGTGCTTTTCGGTTTTAATTAAACACCGCTCTTGTTAACAAAGTGTTCCATTTCCCCCGTTGTCAGTCTTCAAGATCTCAGTCCGTTTCTATAGTGATGGCATGTTTTGATACCTTTCCCACACCGATAGTCTCACCAAAAAGGCAGCGATGCATGGTGAAACTAGATCCAGGCTAAGCAACATGGAAACCGGAAACTGGAAACTAGAAACTGACATTGTGCGGAAGATTTGAATCGAAAAATCGAAAGCACATAAAATGACACTTTGATTAAGTGACACCTTAAAGACATTTCCCCTGGTCTTTAGTCCAGTACTGACTATGCTCATAAGCTATTGCTTATGCTGGGTATCGCACTTCCACAGTTACCTAATTTATGTAAACATACATGTCATAATAAATCTGTGCTGAACGGTGCCTGAAAACAGGAGTGTTCTGTTGCCAGGACAACCGAAACGATGTGGTTGTCACAGGTGAGTTGAGGAATCTTAGGCTTCCCCTTCGCTTCACGACACAAGTACCGGAGAACGAGTGGTCGAGTGGCGTAATTTCCCCGTGCATCTTCATCACGTGCATTATCACATCCCGTTGCCGGGGAGAGACGCCGGCCTTCAGCCTCGCTAACACCACTGCGATCACTAGGGAACCAAAGTTACCCACGGGGAGAAGAAGAGTGGTACAAACACAATGGAAAGAGATCCCATGGCATTCCATACTTTCTGCTCTGCTCTTTTTCAATAAGAGAATTTCAGATGTAAAATCTACAAAAAGCTTTTAATTTCACAAACCACTCATTCAAAAATTTTTCTGTTCTTGTATCCATCTAGCTTTTCAACAAGGGTGTATGTTATGTAAGCTTAATTTGACACTTTCTCTTCCAAGTACGCCTTTTTAGCCAAGCATTAAGAATTGAATTACGAAGGAAGTGGACTGATTCACTGCAGAGGAAGCCATATTTGAAAGCATAAATATCAGCGCCCACTGAGAAACATTCTGCGCAAGACATGATTTAGGAGTCCTGTTCCATAGAAACACTTCATCATTTCTCATTTACAATCTAAAGTTAATTTCCTGTGAGTTAACCTTTGACTAAAATATTCCGAGTGTAAAAAAGAGACCCACATGTCATTCAGGGAGAAAGTATTTTAAAGGGTTGTGGTTTACTGAAATGAATTCTCTCACCTTGTCCCCGTTGAGCTATTATGAACCTTATTTAGATCCTCAGTTTGTGCAAAAATCCACTTTAAAATGAAATCGGCTGACCAGTTCAAGCATCGTAATTAATTAGTGGGAAATTCAAAGGAAAATGCAATCATATTCCTTTTTTATCCCGATACCAAACATATTCTCTCAAGCCCAAAAAATTGTGATTTCTTTGGTGTCTTCCCCTATGTCAAGGTCAGCAGAATTTCAATAACAAGGTCAGATCTCTTCCAGAACGACGTTCGATCTAAAGTGGTGTCATCCTTGGTTGATCTTTAACTCCATAAAACGAGTTGCAACCCCCTCAGTATTTCAGGCTCAGATTAAAAATAGTGCGGCCAAAAAAGTGGTTAAATATTGATTGAAAGTGAGTGCAGCTTAAGATAAACCCCTGGAACATGTGACAGGCAAGTAATGCGCAATCATTTATGAATAACTATCCACCGCAGAGGAGCACTGAAAATAAAGTGATAACTGCAACCAGCCACTGCACGCAGGAAGTACAGCTTTTTAACGCCGGGTGCTAAACTGTGGTTCTGTCATTAAAAAATCTTACCCATTGATCAGCGTATCATTTAAGCATTGCCAAAGCATTACAACGCCAGCGGAGGCAATCCACTTTCTCCCTTTGTCAAATGTGGAACTGGCCAGCCCGAAAGGGTGCCGTTGCTCTGGATTTAAACACGCACATAAATATTTCATTCGTAATCCGTCAATATTTCTAAAAGCGCTCGACGGCCACCATGAGCGGAGGGAAGGGAATAAATAGGAAAGTAGGGTGCTACACTGAAACTGTCAGGCTGTAAACGCTCTTCCATTAAAGTGATTACATGTTTTCTCTGACTGGGACATACGGCGCAAGCATTCCTTCTGAAAGACTGAAATCCCCCACAGAACGTGTGGACCCAACACTTGAAAGAAGAGGATTAGGCCGGGTAAAGACACAGTGTCGCGGGCAGGTACCTTTTTGGGGTGCTGCGCCTCACGCGCCCAACATTTTTAAGGGTGCCCGAGTGGTGGCAAATCACTGGAAATATAGCACAGAGCGGCCGGCCAAACAATTACTGTCGTGCACTCAGTCTCATCGGCACATAAGTGGTTAAATAAAATAAAGTTGCTGATGCTGTGTGTGTATGTGTATATGTGTGTGTACACGTGTGTACACGTGTGTGTGTGTGTGTGACCCAGGGAAAGAGAGAGAGAGAGAGACAGAGAGAGAGAGAGAGAGAGAGAGAGAGAGAGAGAGAGAGAGAGAGAGACCTGTTTGGGGAATGGTGAGACAAGGGAGAGCTTAATATGTGATTTTTTTTAAATATCAGAATATCTGAGCCTATCTCAGCTGAAACTTAGACACCGCTGAGACTTGACTAAGGTGGACACCAGACATCAGATATCGATGTCTGAGGGGATGGTTGCGTTGAAGGAGGCCTTGCAAGAGCAAAGGTTCAGAGATAGTTAAGCATCCAAGCCCCGTCTCCAGCAGTGTAAAACACACACGCTCTCTCCCAGGAACTCTGGTGACGGACCCCTTTTGAACACCGCATGGGGAACACAAACAAGTCATGGGGCTCGGGAGATGATCCGTCAAACATGCTATCTGCCCCTATAAATCTTCTACTCAGTTATTTAAAGGTTAGGTGGGACTTTAAATATGTTAAATATTGGCTAATACTAGATCATGTTCAACATGAAGAAAAAAATACAGCGACTGAGTGTTTAACTGCACACATTTTAATCTAATCTGTTGTTGTCTGAAAAGCAAACCTGAAGCATATTAGACTGCATGGTAGGTTAAATGTGGTAACTAATTTAACGGTCATTATAGATTTTAATGCCTTCTAGGTTAAAACACAAGATCAGTTTCACATTTACCATCAATCTGTCATGTCTGGAATCTGAATTATGCATATTCCCAAAATCTGTGTTGATAATGATTTCCTACTTAATATCTTATTTTATGCATGACAAACCTGTTTTATTACATCGAAGCATTAAAAAAAATACACACACACACACACACACACACACACACACACACACACACACACACACACACACACATATATATATATATATATATATATGTATATATATATATATATATACTGGGTACACCTGTACACTCTATAGCTCTATAAACCATTTTGAACTATTCTATGTAAAATTTTAACCACATTTGAAAAAAAAAGAAACCCCATCTATATTCATAATTTAAGATAAAAAAAGGGGTATATTGGATTGGATTGGGATTATTGTAACCTTTGTTTATTCATTTAGGGACCCATAAAAATGCAATGAAAGCGGTCCTTTCAAGCGGTCCTTAGAAACCTTCTGTCGGATAAAATGATTCACCCTACTCTTGACAAGGAGATCCCCCATCAAGTTGATTTTATTCACCTGTGTAATTGTCTCTAAAGGGATCCCATAAAATCAACTGGACTGGGTCACTCTCATCAGCAGTAAAGCACCTCCGGATCTTTAGAGTGGAGTGAAATAAAAGTGTGAGCGTCTTTTCTGTGAAAAATGTCAGACCTGTAAAATCTGACATTTTCTGTGCTATAATTATAATTGACCATATAATTATATGATTTTATATATTGTAAAAAACACACAGTGATAAAAAAAAGAATAATTTATTAATAGTAGTATTACTGTTTCCCAGGCAAGAAAACTAAATGTACTAATACCAGTACCACAACTGTTGCCACTAATAGTACTACTACTAATACTACTAGTACCACTACTGTTGCCACTAATACTACTACTAATAATAGTACCACTACTGTTGCCACTAATACTACTACTAGTACTACTACTGTTACAACTAATACTACTACTAATACTACTACTACTACTGTTGCTACCACTACTACTACTACTACTACTACTACTACTACTACTACTACTGTTGCTACCACTACTACTACTACTACTACTACTACTACTAGTACTTCTGCTTCAGCAGCTTCAACTTATATTACTAGCGCTCAATAATATAATAATAACAACAATGAATTAATGCAGAAACACAAAGTGAAATAAAAGAAAGCACTTGCAGACTTTTAAACAGATTTCTCCTCAGTAGACAACCTGATTGTGAGAAAGCCTCACAAAATTCAGACAATTGTTTGTGACGAGCTCAAGAGTAATTGAGTGTGAAGGGTAATCTCATGAAGGAAATCAACTTTTCAATCCTGCAAAGAGAGAAATCAGCATGCCAGATACAGCTGTATATAATGACATATCGATAGTATTAGTAACTGTGTTTCAATTGGTGTCTCTCGTGCGTTTGCTGACAAGAAACAAACCAACATATTACTATGAAAAATTAATCCATGAATTACTAACACGGAGTGTTGTATAGGATATCCTGCTGCTCACTAAACCCTTTAGAAGGTAAATATGTGTAAAACCATCTCTGAAGATAGAATTCGCAACATCACAGCATCAACATTGGATGAAAATTAAACTTTGAAATAATTGTATTTTACATCTGTTAGGCTGTCCAATTAGGCCCTAGAACTTCCACAGGCAGAATTCAATAACGTTTCTTATATTGTATGCGCCTTGAAAAAAAACATATTCATTTTTATAAATTTTCCATAGATTGAAAGTTCACTTCAACTTCGATCCACGTCCAAGGCGTCGTTACCTCTGAGGTAAAAAATTCAACATTTATCGGAGACGCCATATAACAGAAGCAATTAGATCCATTGGTCATTTCAAAAGTTAATTAGCTTATTATTGCTTCAGGGGAGTTTACTTTTTGCTGCAAAAAATTGTTTTTTCCCAGACCTCACGGTATGGTATTTCCCCATCAGACCTCACTGTACGGTATTTCCCCATCAGACCTCACTGTACGGTATTTCCCCATCAGACCTCACTGTAT
>JAOVYW010004416.1:0-13140 GCA_025775045.1 Hiodon tergisus | reverse complement strand
AAGAGGCCAATGCCATCAGGGAATACCGTTGCCATGAAAGGGTGTACATGGTCTGCAACAATGCTTAGGTAGGTGATACGCATCAAAGTAACATCCACATGAATGGCAGGACCCAAGGTTCCCCAGCAGAACATTGCTCAAAGCATCACACTGCCTCCACCGGCTTGCCTTCTTCCCATAGTGCATCCTGGTGCCATATGTTCTCCAGGTAAGTGACACACGCACCCGGCTATCCACGTGATGTAAAAGAAACCGTGATTCATCAGACCAGGCTATCTACTTCCATTGCTCCGTGGTCCAGCGGGCCAGCCTCCGCTCCACACGTGCATCAATGAGCCTTGTCTGCCCATGACCCTGTCGCCGGTTCAATGCTTTTCCTTTCTTGGACCACTTTTGATTGGTACGGACCACTGCCCACCGGGAACACCCCACAAGAGCTGCAGTTTTGGAGATGCTCTGACCCGTCGTCTAACCATCACACTTTGACCCTTGTCAAAGTCGCACAGATCCTTACACTTGCCCATTTTTCCTGCTTCTAACACATCAACTTTAATTTGCTGCCTAATATATCCCACCCACTGACAAGTGCCATGATAACGAGATTATCAGTGTTATTAACTTCACCTGTCAGTGGTCATAATGTTATGGCTGATCAGTGTGTGTGTATATATATATATATATATATATATATATATACAGTCTGATGCACCAGACTAAAGAGCCGCTGGTCACATGTCACCCAGCTCCACGTCACTGTGTCTTCTCTAAAACCCCAAAGGTTAAATGCTTCAATTTAACAACAGATTTTTTCACTACACAAAATAATCTATATACAGAAGATGTTGCACTTCCTTTTTCCTATTTAAACTTCCATTAAGAAAACAGGTACAGCTGGTATCTTTACGAGCTCTGATATCACACACATGTTAGATCAGCAGAGCTACTAGCTTACCTGAAGTGGCAGGAGCAGTAGACCAGGCTCCAGATTAAAGCAGACAGGTGCCTTAGAATTAAAGATGTCCATCTTGCTGTAGGATTTGCTGTAGGCCGCCTCCTCTCTATCTCCGCTGTTAAATCCAAGGTGATTTTGCTGGCAGGCTCAAAGTACTGTTTCTGAAACACAGTTTCTCCAGGGTGTTTCCAAGTGCACAGCTACGATTCAGATTCTCAATAGCCAGTGAAAACGATACACCTGGCTAAATTAAGAATAAACATTCACTCAGTTTGTAAAGGCGCAGACTCAGCCCTATGAGTTCATGTCCCTGAGAGCACAGTAGTGGAACACAGAGTAACAAATTCTTTGTCAGCAGGGTATTTTGGGTCGACTTTCCCAGAGAAGTATCGTCATTCCCAGAAATTACCTTCCTGCTGGCCCCCCCCCAAATGGGCTGTTATTGCAACTTGCCCCTTTGGTGGCCCCTCTTGGGCGGCCCTCTCCACTCGGTCACGTGTTAGCCTTATTTAAAACATTTGCTAATGAAGCTCACCAGCAAAGATGGGAAGGAAGAGTGTCACATCACATCAGCAGTGTCACATCACATCGGCAGGGCCAAATCGCATCGGCAGGAGGTTTGACGGGAACAGGAAATGCACGCGTTGCTGTCTTTATTTTCCATCTTTCTCGGGGACCTGAGCATAAACCCATCCAGATAATGACAGAGCATACAGTAGATATGTAAAGTGAAGCTTCATGGTTTGAGACAGCTGCTCTTCATTAGGGAGCCAGGGATGAGGAAATGATGAGAACCTGGTGAGCTAGACTGTAGGTGAGCAGCAGTGGGATGCTATGGGACTGTATCTGTTATTATTGAGATGATTAGCAGCAATTTTATCCAGAGGGACTATACAGCATTTACGTTAGTTATTCCTCAAGACAATAACAATACAGCAGGACATTAACAGTTAATTAAGCTCAGGTGGTCAGCAGCGCTCATGCTGGGATTTGAACTTCTAACCTGCAGCTGTTGTGTATAGGTCTGCACAGCTTTGTACGGCTGGGCTCTGAGCATGCATGCTTCGTATTTCAGTGTCACCCGTAGTGTAATCCACGCAGAGTGAGTCCATTAGGCTGATCCAGCTTCAATGAGGAAACTGACTGCTCCCTGTGAGCACATCCAGGTGGTGATTAGCAGAGAGATAAGCATGCTTCCTCACTCTCTCTTACGCTCTCTCTCTCTCTGTGAAGCTTTAGCTCTAAGAGCCACCCGTCTCTAGTAGCTCATTACTCTTGAGAGCCCGGGGCCCAAGAGGCCACACTCCACAGCCCAGGACCTAGACACCCACACTCGAGAGTCCAGGGCCCAGACAGCCACACTCCAGAGCCAGGGGCCCAGACAGCCACATTCCAGAGCTGGGGCCCAGACAGCCACACTTCAGAGCTGGCGGCCCAGACAGCCACACTTCAGAGCTGGCGGCCCAGACAGCCACACTTCAGAGCCACACTTGGGATGGGGGAGGTGGTTCAGCAGCTCCACTGAGTCCCCACGTTACCATCAGGGGGCCTCATGGTGCCTGCAACAACAAAATTACACCTCAAGCAAGACAACGGCAGTTGGTTGCGAGGCCCCCTTCAAATTCAAAGAACAAAGTCGCTTACCCTCTTGGGGCAGACCTGTTCAAGCTCCCACTATCCAAATTTCAGCCCAAGGCACAGTAACTGAGTGTTACTGTCTACATTCGCCATTCCCCCACTGGTCTTGATTCTGGTGAGAATCCATTTCAGTTTATAGATGTTCTCTTTTCTTCTTCATGAGAGGCTTGATGTGATTAGAGACGAGTGCCTGGTGAATGACGCGATGACAAACTAGTTCAGAAGGAATGACTAATCCCACTGCTAAAGTAATTCTTGACATTTCATCATTTGTAAAACTAATTTAACAACAACAATGAGATGATATTTAAGGAAGTTTAATAATGTCTGAATAAAAGCCATTTTCTCAAAGTAATGATTTTATGCATACATTTTTGAATGAACGCTTAAAGTATTTCTGAGATGCTTTTAACAATGAAAATCTTTTATTTTTATCAATAGCTAAACACAAGGAAAAAACAGTGAGATTTTAGTACAGAATACTATACATTAGTTAGTTCACTATGTTTTGTTTTGTTTGTTATTTTTTTGTTTGGTTTGTCAGCTGTTTGTTGGTGTGTTTGTTAGCGAGTGTAGCTAATTGAAACATTCTGTTTAAATACCTCTCTTGCCCTTCATGATGAAGGCAGGTGTTAGCCCTATTTGAGCATGTGCCCCTGGGACCCGGACACTCAAAGCCCCCCCCCACCGCCTCACAGCTACACCTGTATCACTAATTACTGTTGTTACTGGATCAACGAGACACTACAGCATTGTGAAACTACTGCTGTTTTACTGGGAATGTCTTCGTGTTCTTATGTTCTTATAGCTTAGCATGTACAACATCATACCGGCCCTGAAAGTGAGGGTGAGAAAACACACTCACAGTGCTAAGAGTAAACACAATCATGATGCTGAGAGTAAAAACACTCACTTAGCTCAGAGCAAAAACACTCACGTCTCTAAGAGTAAACACTCACGGCACAGAGTAAACACACTCACGGTGCTCAGAGTAAACAATCACGCCGCTGAGAGTAAACACACTCACTGAGCTTGCACAAGTTGTGACTAACGAGGAAAAGGGCTCCAGGACTCTAGGTTTTTGGCCATGTCAGGCACCTCCTGTGTTCACAGATAGATTCTGTTTATCAGCTGTCTCTAGAAGTGTTTAACCAAACCTGAAGAAAGCTTTGTACTCTGATGCTACAGACTGAAAATGAGGTTCTTGAGTCCAAACGGCCCCGAATTGAGAGTGTCTCTGAGGCCCATTTCCCACGCACCCAGGCAGGGGGGGATCGTCCTTCCTCTCCCCCAGGCGGTGCAGGACAGCAGGAGAAGTCCAGAAGGAGACACAGTTCAGTGTGAAGGCAGAGGCATCGTCCACTGGAGCCCAGCAGGTCGGGGATGAGCAGGATGACTCTCCCTCCAAGCTGTCCAAGGAGGAGCTGATCCAGAGCATGGATCGTGTGGATTGAGAGATTGCCAAGGGGGAGCACATGGAGAACAACTCGCGGCGCAAAGCCAAGGAGAGCCGCACCCGCGAGTACTACGAGAGACGGTTCCCCGAGATCCGCAAATAGCGCGAGCAGCAGGAGCGCTTCCCGAGGGTTTGACAGCGAGGCTCTGGTCTCTCAGCAATCATTGCCAGAAGTGAACACGAGAAGGAAATCTTCAAGGCCGAAGAAGGGAAATCAGAGAAATCAGAGAAAAAAGAGGACAAGGAGAAGAAGGAAAGAGGAAGAGAAAGATGAAAGGGAACCAGTTAGCCCAGGAGAAGGGCCAACTGTAGCGGCTGCACGAGGCCAAGGAGGGTGAGGCCTCACGACTCGCCTGGGACCTTGCGAAGATGAAGGAAGAGATCAACTCTCACCTCATCAAAGTGAAATGGCCCCAAAACAAGCTGAGAAGTGAAACCGATGCTCACAAGGAAACGAGGGACAAACTGCGGGAAACAACGTCAAAGCTGACCCAGGCCAAGGAGGAGGCAGAGCAGATCCGCAAAAACTGCCAGGACATGATCAAGACCTATCAGGAGTCGCAGGAGATCAAGTCAGATGAGTTGGATGCCAAGCTGTGTCAGAGACACAAGCAGGACAGGACTGAGCAGCAGGAGATGCACTGTGCAAAGCTTAAAGAGCTCGAGGACCTCAAGAGAACCTTCAAAGAGGGGATGGATGAGTTACTCACCCTGAGAACCAAGGTGAAATGTCTGGAGAATGAAAGACCACACACGGAGGACGAGCTGTCCAAGTATCGAGAGATCATAAACAGACAGAAGGCAGAGATTCAGGAGGCAGCAACCTCAAACAGAAGCCCCAGATTGGTTGGGAGCACAAACCTGTACGACAATGAGCACAACAGGAAGCTGATATCAGAGATCCAGCACTCTCTCCCAGGAGTCCCTGCTGGACGAGCTGGAGTCTGAGCTCCTCTCCTCCCAGTTCCCCACTGTGGCCACCAAGGGGGGCCCCTCCAACGGGCTGCTGTTGGACCAGGACTCCAATGTTTCAGACGTGTGTCCAGTATAAACACTTGCAGCAGGAGAAAGCCATTCGAAGGTTGCAGGAGGAGAACCAGCGGCACCAGGAGCTCATCCTGGGGATCTGCTCCGAGAAGGACAACATGAAGGACGATCTGAAGAGGAGAATAGAGATGGAGAGGCAGCACCTGACCACCATCAGAAAGCTGGAGGTCAGGGTGGAGGAGCTGACGAAGGAGCTGCAGGCTACAAAGGAGAAGTTGGTCCAGCAGGACAGTGCGGCCTGGAATACCGTTCAGCAGATGCAGCGGGATGTGTCACACCGCCTGGAGCAGGCCAACAGGAAGTGCAAGGAGGCTCACCAAGAAATGGAGGTTGCCAAAAAAGGGTTAGTGGAGCATGGACGCAACTGGTCGGCCATCGCCAAGATGGTGGGCACCAAAAGCGAGGCACAGTGCAAGAACTTATACTTCAACTACAAGAGGCGGCACAACCTGGACAACTTGCTGCAGCAGCACAAACAGGACTCCCGACATCCAGGGACAGAATGGGATGTGTCTCAGAGCGAAAGTCTGGCCTCCACTGCTTCAGTTGCTGACGACGATGATAACGAGGGCCTCAACGAAGAAGAAAACCCAGAGGACAGTGAAGGTGCGGAGAACAGCTTGGACACAGGGAGTGCCCCCTCCCCATCTCAAGGAGACGCCAGCAAGGCCAGCAGGCAGCCAACCAGCCATGGCGGTGGTAGCCCTGAGTGAGAAGCCCAGTCAGAGCAGGATGCTGACCCCAGCGGCCAGAGCCCCAAGGGCCATGAGCTGCCATATGGAGAGCTGCACGTGAAAATGGAGAAGAGTCCCGAAGGCGGGGAGCCGGCGGCCCAGGAGGAGAGACAGCGGCCCGCCTACCAAGTGCAGACCAAGAGCCAGCCCCGGGACATGGACATCAAGTTGCTGGGCGACTTCCAGGTGGAGCACTGCCCGGGCAGGCCCCTGCAATCGCCGACGCCCTGTAGACACTCCAGGGGGACCCCGGCCTGCATCTGGGGAGGGGGGTGTGTGGCCACCCTGGTGCGTCAGGACGGCGGATACAGCAGAAGCCCCACCCCCCTCAAGCTAGGGGGCAGGTCCTTGAGGGGCGGTACGTTCCCTCCCCAGCAATCGGCGACACAGCTGACACATCGGCTGATTGGGGAGGGAAAAGAACAAAAGCCGGCAGCTACGATGTCGGTGCCGGCCGGGGGGGCTAAAAAAGTAAGCCGAATGCAGGTAGCAAGATGTCATTCGTCGTTATTTTATGCCCTGATCCATGGGCAAATTTTCTTCGTGTTTTTCCTTTTGCCTTATACCCTGAACCAGGAGGACTTTGTGTTGCACTTGTGCCGAATAAAAAACCGTGCTCGTATTCCGAGCTAACCCGAGCATTTTGTGTGTGCATTCCTCTCTCCGTTGCGTGCGGCACAGCCAGTTCACCCCGTGGTTGTCACAGTTTGTTTGCTTCTTCCATTTCATTTTCTCTCCTATTATTTTGTATTTATTTATTTATTTTTCATATATCACCATTGAATGAATAGAGAAGGCCCACTGCCTGCAAGGGGAGGCTTGAGTCTTGGGAGATGGCTGGGAGTGTGAAGTCTTTGTCTGTTGACATTGCTCTTAAACTTCCCTTCCAAAGGCATGGCTGATTTGCAGTAAATAAATGATAAACAACATTTCTCATTCCAGGGCCGGCTGCCACGTTGGCTCCTATGAGAGTGTGCTGAGGTTAATATAGCTATGAATAATTAACGCTCATTTGCTGCAGCATCTAATCTCAATATCTCCCTCACTGTAAAGTAACAGCCAGAGAATTAAAACAAATAAAAACCGCCTGTTCCACGGCTGATGGAAAATAAGCTGGGGGTTAACATGTTTCCCCCACTTCCTCCAGTGGAGCTGGCTCTGAGACAGATCATCCTGCCGCCCTTCTCACTCTGTCTCTCTCTCCCTCTCGCCCTCTCTCTTTCTCTCTCCCCTTCTCTCTCTCTTTCTTTCTCTCTTATTTCCATTTCACTAAAGCTTCACTGTTCCTTGCTTTTGGGATGGAAGAGGGACGGAAAGGTGGCCCTTTGCTTGAGAGGCTGTCCAGCGCTCCCTGACCCTTTCATCAGCAGCTTTTCCCTGGACCTGCCCCGCATCCCCTACACCTGGGAGCGTCTGCATATTCATTTTCAAATCACATCCACTCCCATTAGCACAGTTAGCTCCTTTGTCCTCCATCACCATATTGACTTGATTATATCTCCCATTCATAATGAATTCTCTGAAGCCGTTTCATTTGCATTCTCCGAATCGATGGTGATTTACGAATGACGGACCCGAGATAACAGTGAGGGCCAAACGTTTGTGAGGGTAGCTGTAACACACCGGTTGGCTCCGACTGTGCCGGGCAAACTCTATTACATTTTACATTTTAGGCATTTAGCAGATGCTCAAGACTGCGGCGTGAGGTATTGGCGGAGGAGGTAAGTTTTCAAAAAGGTTGTACGCCGAGGTTAGCATGCCGAGGTAGCCAGGAGCTGATTCAGTGGTAGCTTGGTGAGTGAGGGTGAGGATCTTATGGTAGATCCTATTAAAGGTATAGCTGAGGGGAAAATTATAAACCATTAGTTTTGTTTTATTTCTTTGGTAGCGTCTTTTATAACCCCCCTTGGGACAGTGAATGGTGGCTGCAAACAGATTTTAACTGTCAGGTTTTTCATTCAAGTTTAAACAAAGATATGAATTCTTAGCTGGATGATAACAAAGCCTGTAATTTTGCTTGTGGTTTCCAGGATCATATTTGGGGACACCATAATGAGGGACTCTTATAATCCTCATCTTATATTGCATTTCTGGCCCAACGCAAACCACTGAGTACATGAGAGCCTTTGGGAAAGGGGCCACTAGCAGCACTAAAGACATCTTCATCTTCATCTTCGTCCATTTCAGGTAGTCCTGGAATGTGTGCCAGGAGTCCCACACAAGACTAGTCAAATCTCTCATTTTCATTGCAATGTTCTTTTCTTTCTCTTATGGAGAACGCTGCTAAAACTACCACTGCAAATATAATCCTAGAGACACAGGTGCGTTCGGGTAATGTCTACTTTTCAAAGCACATGTTATTTCTGCCACCCAAGAGCTACCCAACCCATTTAGACCCAAAAACGTTTAAAAAGATTTTTAAATGTCCAGATGAGATTTACCGGCTGGTTACTGAGAGTCTCAAAGTAACAAAGGGTCTGTAACAAAACTCAGAGATCCATGACTAATTTCTCAACCTCTATTTCATAGGCTTGGGGGGAATCAAACCCACAGAAGTCCACAAAACGGGGTGTTACTGAACTTCTGAATCCATTCCAAGCAACTCTCTCTCAGCAGGGTAGCTCATGTGGCAGGCTTTTGTTTTTCAGTACATTTTCTGAGCCAGCTCCAGGAGTAAAATAATAAGTATAAGTATAAGAATCAAATTTATAAAAAGACGGGGGGTTGCCAGCTGAAGCACATGCCTCTTATTTAGATAATCACACGCAATGGTGAATGTTAGCTGTTAGCAGGTCCTGTGGTGACATACACAGTTCATGATTAGCATTAGCGTAACACAAGCGGGGCCTGCGGGGATATACACAGTTCCTGATTAGCATTAGCATAGCACAAGCGGGGCCTATGGTGACATCCACAGTTCCTGATTAGCATTAGTGTAGCATAAGTGCCGGAGCAGCTAATGGGCAGGCAGGGAGTGTGACTTGCTGATTCCTCGGTAATCAGCAATTAGGGCTGTCTGACTACTTGAGCATCGTTCTTTAGATGACTGAGGATGGAAAAAAATCTAATAAAATATGTACATTATAGACTATTTGGCTTTGAAACAGAGTTCTCAATCCTGAGTTTAAGTGCTTTGATAACTATGGGGGTTTATCATTAGAGGGGGGCTATCATATTGGAAAGTATCTGATAAATGTTCTATGGCTCAATGTGCACAAGCTGTGTGGATGTTTTTACTGGCCAAACCTCATTTGGTTTAACGAACATAACCCACAATCAATGTGTGCCAGCTCCTCAGACAGCTCAGTCTAGCAGCGCATATTTAACCTCTGCAGTGATAGTGACTGACCTGTGTGGCCTGAGGGCCATGGGCGGGTAACCCATGCTGGCGTTCCTTTGACGCATGCCCTCAGTCTGAGAAGCTTCCTGGGCACGGAGCAGTGGCTGGTACTAGTGATTCAAACACCTTCAAGGCTAAGGGCATGGGGTCAGGGGTAGGGATCAGGATCTGTACTAGGTGAAATTGGCACCTTGCATACCCCCAAAACAAGTTTTCTGTGGTGTTTGAGGGCTAAATTTAAACATTGTTAGTGCAGTTTGGATATTAAACATTTTTGCAGAGGTTTGGTTTGGCACCAAGACTAATTGGATCGGGTCTGGATTAAAAATCAAGCAGAGAAGGTTTACCTTTGACAAATTTTTATTAATCTACAGTGACCACGCCCTAAATGCCCACATAAATGCTCTGAGTCCTAAATGACCTTTATTTTGCCCCTCAGAAATAATTGGAAAAAACACAAAGCAGATTGTCGGATCGGCCCCTGGCTCCACGTGATTCAATACAGACATAATTGGCCATTTAAGTGACCGAACACACCTGGGCCCAAGTGTAAACTGAGAACGACTCTCTCTATTTCTGCTCATATGTAGCTCTCATACAGTAACCACTGAAATATTTTAACTATAGCTGTTAGTAGAGCAGCATGACTCCTCAAGTCTGGGATTTTTAGCTCTGGCAGAAAGTAACCAAGTAGATTTTTATAGGTCAGCTTCATTGCCAAAAGCACATTGGAGTGAGAATCATGCCAGACTGACCTGGCAGCACCGCAGACTGGATCACAGAATCCTGTAATCGCTGATAGAATCATGGCTGAAGTCGGACACTGGCTAGCTTGCATTTTATTAAAGATCAACAAGATAGTTATTTATGATCTCTCAACCAACTCAATCAATCAATCCATATATTTTTTTATATGGGTTTTTTAATGTCAGAAAGATGCTTCACAGAGACTGGCAGAATATTCCTCAGACTCAAGAGGAAAGTGGTATGTGACCGAAATAACTGCTTTTCTACCCCTGAGCAGGGCTACATCAATAAACATCTCTCTTTATGAAGGGATAAATGATTGAGATGCTAACTTAGAGACGCTGCATCCTTAGAGGACCAGGGTGGAGCCCCCGAATAGTAATAAGAAGAAGAAGAAGAAGAATTTTAGTTCTCAGTAAACTTAGGGCTCGGTGTAAGATGCTTGGCTCTCAGCTACATTCTGGTGTCTAGCTATCACAGAGGTCGAGAGGGTCTTTTAGGGTTGGCCTCGAACCCTGCACGCTAATGACTACGACTGACAGCAGGAGCAAATTAGCCTGAACCTGTTTAATCAGGGCCCACCAATCGAAATGACCCGGTAGCATTTTATTAGTTTAATGCAGAAAGCATGAGGGGGACAGAGGGAGGGAAAAACTTCTAACTGAGGCCAAAAGGATTTTCACTTCAGTGTAATTACACCTCAGACTCCAAGTAAACAAATAAAAACAAGCGGAAAATTAGACCAGGATTGTATTTTGTCATTAAATTTAATTTGTGAAGCATATTATCACTGCCCTCACAGCAGTCAAATGCAGTGCTCCCTGTTGCATGGACAAAGCATGGACAAGTATTTTGTTTTAGCCAAATTAGCGCAGACGCAGCCTGAACCTGCCCTTTCGGCGCCCTTGTCATTGCACAGTCAACATGAGAAGGGGGCACTGTGGGGTCAAGCTCCGTTCTTGTGGATGGTCTGAGGCTGGTGGCTGGTTGCTGCTGGGTTAACACCGCTGTGCATAAGTCTTTAAGGGTAACAAAGCATTAAACAGTTTACTTAAAGCCCCCTACTTAAAAACCTGTTTACAAAAGAAGGAAGAAAATGGTGTCTCACAACAAATGGTCTGGTCAAAGCCTATATTACCAATATCAATGTTCGAAAATCCTGAAAAAAGGTGTTGTTTTACCAGAGTTTATTACAAAGTTACTTCAAAGTATCCCTAGAAGAATAAAAAATATTTACCAAAATGCATCTGATTCACACCAGGTAACACCAGGTGAGATCAATTATAACCCACCTAATGGCTACAATTAAACAATTGGGAGGGGGGAGGGGTAAAACCCAAAGCTGGCGGAAAGACCCCCTGTTAAAACAGATCTCATCTCTGCAGTCACTTCTCACTGCATTTAGAATATTATACCTGAGGATTGCAGGTGACCGCATCGGGAGAGACAGAAAGAAAATAACTGCAAGGGTTTTCGTCAGATATCATAAAATCTAAAGTTATTTAAAGAAGTTACGTAGCGATTTTAACTAACTGCTTATTAAATTCTGATATGTTGTTTTAATTTTTTTTATGGTTGTTCGGTAACAACGTGTAAAGCAGCAGTGTAAAGAGGCTTAACATCTGTGCAGTTAGGTGAGAAATATTCCTAATCTTTAATATTCTGGCTTCACCAGAGACACACTTTATACAGTGGATTAAATGTAGTCATGTGACCCCAGATTACTAAGCATGAAACTAAACTGTAGTCGTGCAAAATTCTTCAGTAGATACATTACGTGCACTTGGAGTTTTTAAACAAGATCAGCTGTTTTGTTGGAATTTTTAAAAAGTTAGCACAGTAAGCACAGTTACTATGTGAACAGCAAACGCAAGTGTGTGTGTGTCTGTGTGTAAGTTTGTGTGTGATTGGGGTGAATTACATCATTAAAATGTATTTGACATCTTTTGTTTGAGTAGAGTGATTGTCTTTTATTTTTTTCCTTTAGGCCTCTTTGACTTTTGGCCTCAAGGTTTATGTGTTCCTTTGTAACAACGGTCCATTGTTTAAGAAGACAAACAGAACACTTGCGTAGCCAGCCTGTGAATAACAAGCCGGTTGGAGGAGGTTGGAACTGGGAGGTTGGTTTTTTGCCCTCCTCCCAGGCCACACAGTCAGGGGAAAGACTTCAATAGCCCTATTAATTAGATCTCGTTTTCTCATTTTAAAAAGTTCAAGTTCATCTAAATTTCATCTGGCCAATTTCCTTTGATAAAGCAGAATGCTGCAGCTGGCAACCTGTGTTGCCTGGTGCAGTTCTCTTACAACAACAGCAGGTGAGAGATTAATCGCCTCCTTTGTTTCCACCTCACAGCACGGGCACGGACGTTTACCTTTGTGTGTCCAACGCCACGGTGACAGGAATCTAAAATACACGGACAGTTAGTGGTGTGTGTGTCCAACGGCAAGGTGACAGGAATCTAAAATACACGGACGGTTAGTGGTGTGTGTCCAACGCCAAAGTGACAGGAATCTAAAAAACACGGACGGTTAGCGGTGTATGTCCAACGCCACGGTGACAGGAAGGAAAGAACACGGACGGTTTGCGGTGAGTGTGCAACGCCATGGTGACAGGGAGCAAAAAACACAGATGGAAAGCGGTGTGTGTCCAACGGCACGGTGACTGAAAGGAAAGAACACGGGTGGTTAGCAGTGTGTGTCCAACGCCACAGTGACAGGAAGGAAAGAACACGGGCATTTAGTAGTGTGTGTCCACGCCACGGTGAAGGAAAACACATGGATGGCAATTTCCTATCTTGGCTCATTGTAGCATTGATGCACTCAGAAAGATGAAATCCCTGATTGACAGTTTCAGACACTTTCCTGACACTTTTACAATAGAGACTAATTAATCATTAGAATCTAACCCCCAATAAGTGTTTTTTTACTTAATAAAAACTTTTTAAAAACTTAATAATAAATACATAGCATAAATAAATACATAGCAGTTATATAACTACTTATTTCAGAATTTTTTACACACAAACACACATACACACAGACACCAACACACACTCATAATATGGTGTTCCTGGGTAGATTGCTCAGTAACTAGTGACTCAGTAATTCAGTAATCCTCTTCCATTAAGGTTGGTCTGTGTTTATGTGTGTGTACAGTGCCTTGCAAAAGTATTCACCCCCCTTGGCTTTTTACCTATTTTGTTACATTACAGACTTTAGTTCAATG
>JAOVYW010004415.1:0-13141 GCA_025775045.1 Hiodon tergisus | reverse complement strand
AAGGCAACTAATCCTGGAATTACCCCTTGGAAACTGTTTGGAGAAATACAAAAGTAAACTAACATTTGAAAAAGGAATTTTTGTGCAGCAATACCTGAGATATTCTGTTGCAAGTTCAGAAAGCCCCAAAAAGCTCTCGCTAATTGTTCTGACTTGTATAAATTGCACCTCTTCATTTTAACATCATCTGCTGTACTTCTGCCTATACAACACCGGTTAACAAAATGTCAGGCAACCTCCCCCCCCCCCCCATGTTTATGTGATCAGTTATTGGATTACTTTATTAAACAACAATATTGACTGAGTATCCAGATTATAGGCTGGGACTGTGCACTGTTGAACTGTACTGGTTTTTTTGATGTCCCAACATAAAATGCCTTCTTCCTGTTCTAACCACTGTCTGCCGCTATTGGGAATTTACTCTGTATAATTGGTTTTTTTTAAAGTGACTATCGGTTGTAATAGAACACCAAAATATAATTGGGGAATAAGTTAGAATTTTAGTGTGCACTCGTTCTGAGATGACTTAGGAGTTAAGCTGTCATTTTGTGACATATGCTAAATGGAGACGGCTGGTTCAGTCTGCAGAATGGGACTATATTGTGAATCTAAGTAAAAATGTTCTCTTCACTGAGCACTGCCTCTTCAGAATGGTTCAAACTGATTAAAAGCCATAAGTACTGTGTTCTGATCTTAACTTTCACTCTCGACAGCAGCATGGAACTCTGCTGTGAATTGCCTCATTTAGCCAGATATTGATTCAGCAACTCCGATGGGCAGTTGTATCTTGCAATACTGTGGAACTGTGAAATCTGACCTGGATTGATTGTTGGCAAACATTACCCAAATGTTGTGCAGTTCAATGCTTTTTTAAACATATTTATTTTCAAACGGATTGAGTGTTTTTGTTATTTTTACTATTATTATTATTATTATTATTATTATTATTATTTTGTTTATATATTTTATCTTTGCCTTTTATGAGGAAAAAAAACTGGAGTATTATTTAGTTTTGTTCTGTTTCATTGTGGTGTTTATAGTATTTCAAGGTGCTATGCTAAATGGCATTCCAGGAGAGTTCCAGTGACGCTATAAAGATTTTAATGTATTTTAATGAGGCAGTAAAAAGATGATGATAATGATGAAATAATGACCACTCAGGGTTCTGATCAAGTCCAAGAACGCAAGAAATAAAATCCTTTCCTTGAACATTATCTTTTGCGGATTCTTTTTTTAAATTTTTGCTGAGCTTCCTTAAACGATAATAAACGACTGCAGGCACTGCATGGTTCTTTGAAGAATTGGGGTAGTAGTAGTAGTAGTTTTTCCATGTATCGTCACTTTTAAAGTCCCTTAATCATACACATCAACTATCCCTCAATATTTTCATGTATTTTTATTTATTTATCCAACTATTTAAAAAGGGTAAAGCTTTATAGAAATTCAAATGGGAACACGGTTCTGCAGTTAACCGTTTTCAGGCGTTTGTCTTGGAAGCGGGAGCTTTCGGATTCAAATTCCCTGAAATCACTATCAAGAGTCAAGCATTAAAATGTATGCATAATGTAATGATGAACCTAGGAGTCCACTGTCCACAAAAAAAAAAAAAAAAATTTAATCCGAGGACAGGCAAGCTACGTGGCTATTTACTTAGACTCTATACTCTATTTTCACATCTACGCATGAAAGTGGTATTTATGACAGAACATGTAATTTCTCACTTTGCTTAATTGAATTAATTGAAGTAGGCTATTGAAATAACTTGGGAAATGTAACGACGGGTGCGAGAGGAAAATCAAAGTTTGAAACTGTAGTTGAAAAAAGAAGTAATGATTCGGTTTTTTGTGCGTAGCTGGTTCCACTGTCTCAGCATTAGGTTCCCCGGGACTGGTGGTCACACTTTTTACTGCAATATTTATTCGCGTCCATGCATCATATACAGCTATTTGAATACAAATAATAACAATAACGATATATCATGTACAAATAGATAGAGGTTACATGTACATTTCTTAATTCGATATGAACGGACAAGTGGTTAAACAGACCGTTCACTTTTTATGAGCTGTGACAACCAGCCCCGGTCTCCCCCACAGACCTGCATACTGCTCGGCAGTATCACAACACAAGCATAGTCCAAGATCACTCATCCCCCCCGTCTGTCAGAAGCTCAACCCACCTATCTAAATAATAACCCTACCCATGGGTACGCCGATTTGTCAGTGTTCCCAAAACTCACACCGAGAACACATCCCGTTCCAAAGCCTGGCATCAGTGAAGACATTCTATGTGGACAGATGTTATGAAACTTTAATTCTAATGGAAATAACACACGACGAAAAACAGAATCGTTTTATAGATTGAATACCAATAGTCTGTATTGGGTTTTAGTACCTGTAGTCTACTATGCCTTGAACAATAGCCTAGTAAAAATATTTACCCTCCCATAAAAAGGAAACCCGATAATAATAAGTGGGCACGTGTTACTGATTTTTAGATTTGAAGCTCTCGAAGAGCCACAGAAAGGGGCAATAAGATTTGTTTGTTTTTAACTCGCTCCGTAAGACCTATAAAAGACTGTAACGATTTTACTCGTTTCAGGTATCACTGGAGTGTTGGTGAAGACCGACAGGTCGCCTCCACCTCTCCCTTACGACATTAAATCTATTTGTGAGCAACCAAGGATATTTTGTAAATATCTAAGTTTAAAAACTTAAAAATTATATACATATGTATATATATAAAAATACTGCACATGAATTGTTAAAATCAATTGCACTTTTTTCCAGGCAGGAGGCTTTTCATGGAGGGAAAATGCTCTCTATGCTATTCTGCGCTACTTTGTGTGGATTCGTTTTTAGTTCAGGTAAGACACCTCTTTGTTTCCGATGTTTGTTTGACATTGTGTTTTTGCGTTGTATCTAATTATTCAAATTTTAGAGAACAACGAAATGTTGTTTCGCACAATATCCTCATGCTTTCCTGGTGCTGTTGTCTGGCCGTGTTTTGACAGTTTCTAAATAGTTTACTTTTAACGTAATTTTCGTTGACTTCTTTACATCATTTCAAAATAATACGGATGTTTATTTTGTAGTTTGTTAATATAACCGCTTCGCCACCACTAGCCGCTACAGTTTTCCTACGTTATGACTTCGTATACGTTTTACGCAACTTGCTCTACCTTTTCTCTCAGAAAAACCGAATGTTTAATATTTTTCTTTAAATATTTCCTTAAAATAGTTGAATTAAACTTAAATTGTCTAACGATATGCAACATTAGCAAATAAATATCTTGCTATCCACTATATCGTATCGATGTTTCTTAATTGAACAGGCGGATAGTGTATGAACTAACCCTGTTTCCCTTGATCTTTTCAAAAAGCTTTTAATCAGAAAACTCTTTTCAATCACCGTTCAAAAATCTCGAAAACTTTTTTTTTTTTGCTATACAAAACCTTGAGAAAAACGGCAACACTGACTGCAAAGCTCATTTATGAGCATACGTGTATAATCTGTTTTTAACAACATTATTTTATTTTATTACTCAAAATTATTACCAGCAAGTCCCTTAGTAACATGATGGTTAAGTGTTAGTTACGTTAAAGTGCCCAGTACCAGGAACTTTTAAAGCGACGTGATTAAGTACTGGGGTTTAGAAAACCGGAAACAATAGATCTTAGACAGTAGATTATTGGCAAGATGAATATATTTATATATACAGTATATTGAGTGCTTGCACTTTCCTTTGTCTGCCTTGATTACAGTGCATCGCCTCTTTTCTAGAACGAAAGAGCAAGTAGGCTGGAAGTGCCCGGAGCCTCTGTTATGATTATTAGCAATATCTCATACTCCCCCTGTCTTCATCAGCACCCCCTGCCGCCACGAGCTAGACTGACAACATTATGGACAGGTTATTAGACAGGTTGTTCAGCACTGAAAATAAAAAGCAACCAGATACCACCAGCATTTTGTCTTTTTCAGGATTACAAGAATATAAAAGGGGCATTTTAGGTACATTTTTTGAACCTCTGCATCATTTTACTTGTGTCCTGGTATCCCACCCTATCAAATCTATTTAGTGGTCAAGCCCATCACATGGTGGAGAATGTGGTGTACGATCCCAGGCACAGAATTCTGCAGTGGTGAGGGGAGGACCTTCACCAAAAAATAGAAAACCCCCCCCCACAATGAAGTAGGCTTAGCCAAAGGACCCAGCCTAGACTCTCTGGGAGTACGAGTGGCTTACCTAATCAAGGTTCACTGCAGATGTGCTCCTGGACCTCCTGCTCTCAGTCATTCCTATGCCTTGGCTGTCTGGAGGATGGTCATGAAGACTGAGACCATCCCTGCTAGAAAGAAGTAGGTGGCAAAGAAACTGGTGTCGGGGAGATTCTGAGTGATCTGGGAGGTACGGCAAGAAAGCACTAATTTCTGATGCTCCCCCTGGGTGCACCTTCCTCCCTTGCTTGAAGGGGCACCATCGCAGCCATTGTCCTCACCAAAAGGACCCATGGAAAATGCTGGCTCGAATATGCGCTGCTCCCCTCTACCGCTGACCCAGACCTGGCCGCCCCCCTACTAAAGGGTCCCTCTCCTCAGCCACCACTCTGTCTAGGGGGTTCGCCTCCCTGCAGCTTTGAGGGCTGCTGCTGCTGCCTTCCCGCGGGTTTGTGAGTGAGGCCCTGCTACTTACACTCACCACCAGGGTGAGGACAACCAGGGCACCGCCTAAGCACAGGACCAGGGGTGATGCTGTTCAGAACCACCTGGTATATTGAGCTTAGCCCAGCCAATCCTCGGGTAGCGGGTGGCCTTAGTATGACCATCTTCAGTCAGCTCTTGGTCTCACTCACAAAGGGGGATATGTGGCACAGTAAGGGGAGCACTGGGGAAAATGGCCCTGTCTGAATGTAAAAGCAAACTATAACAACAGTATTAACTAAAACACAGTTACCTAAAACTGCATACAAAAACCACATACAAAGCCTTGCCTGGCCACCTACCTGCATGGCATTCCCTCTCCTTGTTTCCCTCTCTGGAAGCCCCCTGCTTCCTGGCTTTTAAATCTCACCTGACCAATCAGAGGTTAATTATTCAGTTCAGTCAGTCCTGTGACCTCATAGAGATTGTAGTCCTGGAAACAGGGTGGCCATTTCCTCCAGCGTTGCCATGGCTGGTCTACAGCATGGTGCATAAATTGCTTGCCATAAAATAAACTGTTCTATCCTTGGAAGGAATGACCGAAGGCTGATGCTTGCAAAGCATGTGTTTCAGCAAAGAAAAGGATCCCATCTTGTAGATCTAAGTAATTCAACTCTCCTCATTGGTTGATTCTTATGACATTCTCATCTTTTTCCTTTTTCTTAATATCTCTGATCACTCTTGTATTCTACTTGAAGCTATTGTATCGGTACCCAGAAAGAGTGGGGCCCACACTAGCCGTGTCATTAATTCTTCAACTGTACAAAGGTTTTCTGAAATAATAAGTTCAGCTCCATCACTTCCTTTGAAGTCTCTGTATACTGACAGATTTAACCACCTTTCCACTACTAAACTACTAAAATTAAAATAATTCCTGGGTGCTTTTCTCAACAATAGATAAATTGATAAATCCTTCATTCTCACCCATCTGCAACATAGAAGTGTCCTCGTCCAAGTGTGAAGAATTTCTCAACTATTTTGAAAATAAAATAAAGACTATTAGGGAACAAATTCCGTCTTATGGTTCTAATTTAATTATTTCAGATAGACTGGGGAAAACAGTGATGGAATCATTGGAATTCTTGTATTACTTCACAGGAACTAAACATGATTGTCCTGCACATGAAATCCACAACTTGTATGTTAGATCCCATTCCAACAAGGTTTCTGAAGGATGTCCTTAGTTACCTGCGTAATTGTATTCTTGCCATTATGAATAGTTTGCTGGAAAATGGAATAGTTTCGTCTTCTTTCAAAATTGCCCTGGTTAAGCCCCTACTTAAAAAACCTAACTTTAGACAGTTCACAGAGTAACTTCAGACCAATTTAAAATCTCCCTTTTTTTAGGAAACGTTCTTGAAAAGGTAGTGCTTAAACAATTTAATGGCTTCCTGATTACTAATAATTAGTTTGAAAAGTTTCAGTCTGGGTTTCGTTCAAATCACAGTACAGAAACTGCCCTGGTAAGAGTAACAAATTACTTAACAATGAGTGCAAATTCAAATGCTATATCCATTCTTGTTCTTTTGGATCTTAGTGCTGCGTTTGACATTGTGGACCATTCCATCTTAATTGATCGTCTAAAGGGATGTGTGGGCCTAGATAGTAAAGTACTAAGCTGGTTTAGATCCTACCTTACAAACAGAAAGTTCTTTGTTTCACTGGAGGAGTCTGGGTTGTGTTTAGCAAATATTACCTGTAGTGTCCCTCGGGGTTTGATTCTTAGCCCGATATTATTCTCGTTATGTATGTTACCTCTAGGCCAGATTATTCATAAACATCCTGTAAATTTCTACTGCTATGCTGATGATACACAGTTATACATATCTGTGAAACCTGGTGACATTAGCACAACATCAGTCTTACCTGATGTGTACCACTGACATCAAAAAAAGGATGACCTTAAATTTTCTGCAACTAAACTGTGTTGTGTTGGGGGACCTAATTTGAAGTCTGAAGTAAGAAATGTGGGTGTTATTTTTGATTCTACTTCAAGTTTTTAGTCACATGTTAAAATGATTACAAAAGTATGTTTTTATCATCTAAGAAACATTGCCAAAATTAGATATTTTCTGTCTTTATCTGATGCTGAAAAAGTGATCCATGCTCTTATTTCATGTAGACTGGACTACTGTAATGCTCTTTTTTCTGGACTTACAAGCCAAGCTTTATTAAGGCTGCAGCTTGTGCAAAATGCAGCTGCAAGGGTCCTTACCAAAACCAAAAGGAGAGGACATTTAACTCCTGTACTTGCTTCTCTGCATTGGCTTCCAGTGAAATATCGAATTGATTTTAAAATGATATTGCTCACATACATGCTTACAAGCCTATTTTAAAATCTAGGCTTAAGATTTTTTACAACTTAGCTTTTTGATTTTATATATTGAAGTTTTTAGTTTTTTATTTTATTATTACTGTTTTATTAACTGTTAACTCCCTTTTAGTTTTTTGTGCAGCACCTTGAACCCTGTGGTATGAAAGCTACTCTATAAATAATAATAATAATAATAATAATAATAATAATTATTATTATTATTATTATTATTATTATCAGATAAAATACAAAACATGGCACACGGGCAAGGGGTGTGGAGTTACTGTGAAGCTTGCAGCTTTAGCATGGAGCATTGCATATAACCAGTTATAGTATTATAGTATTTAGGCTATTTCTCTTTTTGTGTCAGTGTGGCCTTTACAGATGCAGTGTTACCACTGTGAGGAGACGCTTTTGGAGAATGACTGTTCCGCTCCCCAGTTTATTGTCAACTGCACTGCTAATATCCAAAACGCTTGTCAGAAGGAAGTAATTGTGGGGACTAATGGTAAGCATGGCTACCTGCCCTAAATTCAACATCTGCAACAGGATCTCACTCTAAAACGAATATATTCATCCAATATTTGAGAACGCCAAATAAGAAATGATTAAGAGGAGACAATGAAACACCAGTGGGAATGAGATTTTAACGTACAGAAATCATCGGATGAATGCAGGCAGCCTCGTCACATGAAAAGCTACGATTGAATGTAGCCTTCCTAACTTCTTCATACGCCTTTTGGTCAATTTGTTTTGGAGTGGGTTTGTGATTTTACGTTATTTTTACCCTAATTGTAAAACAAATGGCACCATGTTTGCCAGCTTATATACAGCAGGTGAAATAAGTATTGAACACATCACCATTTTTCTCAGTAAATATATTTCCAAATTATATATAAATTATTATTATCAGCTGATATTAATTTGCCTTGACAAGGGGCTGGTTCATATATATATATATGTACGCGCATTTCTTTTATCTCTTATGGGATTCATATTCAACTGCAGGTTTTAACAGAATGGCACAATCAGAAAACAAAACATGGCAACAAAGAAAAAAATGAAATGACCCCTGTTCAAAAGTCTGCATATCCTTAGTTCTTAATACCGTGTATTGCCCCCTTTAGCATCAATGACAGCATGCAGTCTTTTGTAATAGTTGTCTGAGGCCCCAAATTCTTGCAGGCGGTATAGCTGCCCATTCGTCTTGGGAAAATGCCTCCAGGTTATGCAAAGTCTTTGGTCGTCTTGCATGAACCGCACGTTTGAGATCTCCCCAGAGTGGCTCGATGACATAAAGGTCTGTGATGTGATTGTGATGGCCACTCCAGAACCTTCACCTTTTTCTGCTGTAACCACTGGAAGGTCAACTTGGCCTTGTGCTTAGGCTCATTGTCGTGCTGGAAAGTCCAAGAGCATCCCATGCGCAGGTTTCGTGCAGAAGAACGCAAATTCACTGCCAGGTTTTTCTGATAACATGCTGCATTCATCTTGCCATCAATTTTCACAAGATTCCCCGTGCCTTTAGAGCTCACACACCCCCAAAACATCAGTGAGCCACCACCATGCTTCACAGTGGGGATGGTATTCTTTTTACTGTAGGCCTTGTTGACCCCTCTCCAAACATAGCACTTATGGTTGTGACCATAAAGCTCTATTTTGGTCTCGTCACTCCAAATTACAGTGTGCCAGAAGCTATGTGGCATGTCAAGGTGTTGTCGGACATATTGTAACCGGCCGTTATTGTGACATTGGCGCAGTAAACGCTTCTTTCTCACAACGCAACCATGCAGCTCATTTTTGTTCAAGTATCGTCGTATTGTGCTCCTTGAAACCTGACCTTGGCTTGGTATCAAGAGATCCCCGAATTTTCCACTTCTTAATAAGTGATTGAACAGTACTGACTGGATTTTCAAGGCTTTGGATATCTTTTTATATCCTTTTCCATCGTTATAAAGTTCCATTACCTTGTTACACAGGTCTTTTGACAGTTCTTTTCCGCCTCTAATGGCTAAGTATCTAGTCCGATCAGTGCATCCACGTGAGAGCTAACAAACTCATTGACTATTTATACACAGACACTAATTGCAATTTAAAAAGCCTAAGGTGTGGGAAATTAACCTTTAATTGCCATTTGAACCTGTGTGTGTCACCTTGTGTGTCTGTAACAACGCCAAACATTCAAGGGTATGCAAACTTTTGATCAGGGCCATTTGGGTGATTTCTGTTATCATTATTATTTTAAAAAGAGTCAAACAACTATGTGATAATAAATGGCTTCATATGATCATTATCCTTAAATATAATCAAAATCAATGCCAAAATTTCACAATTTCTGCCAGGGTATGCAAACTTTTAAGCACAACTGTATGTGTATATACATATATATATGTATATATATGTATGTATATATAAAAACGCTTTTTCCCATCATTTCCACTCAAGTTTGAAACAAGGCTCTAACATTATTTATGTAAAACATCCAAGTTAATAATCCTGCAAAATATCTATCTGATCTGAAGCCTTGGAAGTTTGTCCGTGTTTGCTCTTCCTGGGGGCGCTACTGAGGTTAATAAAAAGTGGACAGATTGGCATAGTTCGTCCTCAGGAATAAACATATCAAGTTTCATGCCTGTATGAGTTTGTTTTCAGTAGCCCTGGCATAATTGTTATGAATAAAGCACATTGGAGGAGGTCTATAAATATATTTTATTATGGGTATCTACTAAATCTAGAGCCTATAGATGGCCCATTCCTATTCGCCATGAACAGTATGGGCGTTTTGAAGATTATAGGTTATGCCATATGCCTACATGTCTGGATGCACGGCGCTGCAGAGCGTGCGCGTCACTGTTACGCAGATGTGCACAATGCAGTCGGAGCACAATGGCCTATGGAGAATTTCAGGTGGACATTTGAGCTGTCTACATTTGTTCCCACCTGTTGGCTTGTTTTATTTTCGAAAATCCGCTTTGTAGCAGAAATTAACCTGAGGAACGAGAAAATAAAACTACTCACCAAAACTATTGCCATGTAGCTTACCAAGAGTGTCCAATTGCTTTGTTTTCTTGTGGAAAATCCATGTAAAGCTCACTCAGATCAAACGGACCCGTCTCACCCAAAGCTTTAACACGAACCTAATTAGACAGCTTATAGCCAATACGAGGCCAAATTAAATAACTGACTACACCGGCTGAAAAACTATAGCCAGCCTCCCCATGAAATAGCCTATTATTTAAAAAATCCTTTTAGTATATTATGCAACATTGGCAGAGCCTATTTGCATATGTTTCTCATGTTTAAATGTTAAAATATTTTAATGTAAAAAATATATAGATATATATAGTATATTTGAAATCTTAAATGAGCCTTTGAATAATTCTTGTGGGTCAGTAGTAGGATCTAATCCTGATTTGTTCATTCAATATTTTTTATATTGGCATTTATATTGTGGCACATTGTTTTTGTAACATGTTTTAGAATCTGGATGCTCTTGCATGTCAGATAGTTAGGATGCCTGTGATCCAGAAAACACATTGCGGATATAAATCAAAACAAAAAAGATTTACAGGAAAAGGGGGTAAATAAAGACAGGTGGGGAATATGTACTGTGTAATAAATGAAGAGAAGAGAGACTTTAGAATATATTTCTCAGGCTTATTTCAGTACTCTCTCTCTCTGATTCTCTCTTGTTTTTAGTTGAATAAATATCCCTTGTTATTATGTTCCATTTGCATGCAAAAATAGATAATGAGGGGAATTTCATAATGCCATCTGGAGACCATAGTCAGGGACAACCGCAGGCACATATGAGACCAGAGAAAACAGGTACTGAGGCAAATTGGAATTGTTCGCTGGATTCATTTCACATCAGACAACTCAAAATTATTCTCAAAGCAAACAGGCTTGCTTAAGTTACAGTCTGACCACAATTATATTTTAAATGGCAATGAACTACGTCTGCGATGCACGCTCCTCCAGGTCCACAGCGCCAATGAGAGGAATTTGCTTCTCCTCCAACAGTCTGCTTGTGAAATGACCAATGGCTCAATGGTGGGTGGGCCAGAATTTCTCAGTATATCCTCAATATAAATAACAAATGTTTAAATGTGAAAGTGCAATTTTGATTTTGATTTGCTCTATCATTTGCAGGTGTGTCCTACCGGAAGGCCTGCGCTTCGTTCACCACCTGTCTGATAGTTTCTGCAGGCTACCAGTCCTTCTGCTCCCCAGGCCGAGTGGGCTCTGTCTGCATTAGCTGCTGTAACACTCCACTCTGCAACGGGCCCCGCCCTCCCCGCATCTCCCGCGCCTCATCCAGCCTCTGCCCACTCAGACAAATCCTCCAACTCATTGTTATTGGGGTGGGCACCCCACCTCTTCTGCTGTGATTTCCAAATTGGCAAGGGTTCGGAGCACGGGCCAGCGGCATTGTCTCGGGCACTGTCAGCCCATGTTGGATAAAGATCCAAAAGGCTCCCGAAGAGAAGCTTCTGACAATGACTGAACATCCGTGAACCCTCCTCTGCTTGCATCCACTCGCCTCTCCTGTATTGTGTTTGCTCAGTTGTAGTTCATTGATCATCCAAATCTATGTTCCAAGTGAAGATGATAATGGCGGCATAGGGCTTGCATACTTCCAAGGTGTCCCCTGTAATATTCCCATTCAGTATAAAATCCGTGGAAATTTTAAATTGCAGTACAATTAATTACAACATAAATTTGTTAAAGACAAACCAAATTTGTGGGTTTGTCTGTGAAACCTGTTAGTTCTGTGGATAAGATTTTCTGTATTCTTTTAAATTTAAGTCACTCCAAAATATGTTTCTTACATTACAACCAAAATCCAACCAAAATATTAAATCTTATTGTAGATGCTTGTTGTAATTATGTATTTGGTCCATTTGAGCTGTTTTACCATTTAGTTATTTCTCAACACTCAAGCTTCAACTGTGTGGAAGGCCTGAGCCCCCACAAAACTTACTAATAACTTGCTAGAACATTTGTTTTGAGTAATTTGATCATCCAGATCACCACCGTAAATCCATGATTATGAGCTATATTACCCTATTATCGACTGATCTAAAAATTTAATTCTTCGCCAATACATTTAGGACCTGTTGAAAAGTTTGTTAAAAATGTGATTTTTCAATTACATATATATATATTTATATATATTCAATTTTAATTTTATATTAATTTATTCCTCTAGATAACAGTCCATTGTTTCTCCAGCTATTCTAATATTTATTTTTAGACTTTGTTTGAATAAGTCAGCTGGTATCCCAAATTGCCGCAGATGCTTTAGGAATGTTGCCATAGATACAATACACAAACATGAATAAAATTAAGTGCGTAGCAAATGTAAAGTTACAACCTAGGTGTATTATTAATACACCCTTAATTATTAACTTTAATATAGTCCACATTGTTTGTTCCTCATTGACAGACTAAATAAGATATATAATAAAATGAGAGAGGTGTGAAATTCCTTCAATATTGAAATCAATTATTTACTGAGGTTATGATTACATTAGTGCTTCAGTAAATAAACAGCTCTTTATGACACATGTTTTTGGGGTGATTCCTTCCACACAAAAAACAGTGTTGTTGATCTGTGGATTTCTAGAACATAATCTGGATTTGCAAACTAAAAGTATTGTCTGATAGTGTCCATTTTATTAAAAATGTAAATATCAAAATATGGGTATCTCCTTATTCAAACGTTGTGGTCTGTTAAAACATTGAGGTGAAGTCATACATATATGAATACTACATTGCTTATAGAGGGCTTTCCCTAATGCTTCACTTATTCTCTCTAGGAAAGCAGGAATGAAACAATAACAAGTCTGCGTCCCCAGGGTGTTCTCTTTGATCATGGAATTCCAGTCAATTATTCCACCACTAAAAGAAAAGGAGAAATACCATTGGAAAGTATTTGTTGGATAACATTACACACCTGATTTTTATAAAATGAGTCAACACAGAAGAATGCTCATACCTGTTATCGTCATAAAAAACAGAGGGAGACCAAATGAACATTATGAACAAAAATGACGATTACACACACACACACACACACACACATATATGTATATGTGTGTGTATAATCTGAAATTTTCCCCC
>JAOVYW010004414.1:0-13141 GCA_025775045.1 Hiodon tergisus | reverse complement strand
GTGAATTCCAGGTTGTAAGGCAACAAAACACGAAAAATGCCAAGGGGGGTGAATACTTTTGCAAGGCACTGTATATAACTAAAACTAACACCCTCTATACAGCAGCGGTGCCTGGTAACTTCATTATGTAAACCCAAGCAACTAAATGTTAGCGCATTTTGCATAGAAGTTGACCTTGTATACTAACTTTGAACAGATCTATTGCATTCGTATGAACGGAAAAAAGAGGCAGAACAATGTTATCCAAAGAACCCTTGGGCTCTTACACGGCGCTTGTTGATAAGTGACATCAGCAACGAAAAAGAAAAATGTATCAGGAGAACCTGCACAGAGCAAAACAGTTCACCTCACACAAAATAAATATAAGATTTATAATCTGGATGCACCAGTTGGAAAACAGGTTTGAATGCTTGGAAAATACAAAATCTTCCAAACCTTCTAGCGAGGTACTCATTGACAGGCATCGAGCGATGTGTTGGCAATCCCTGTTTCATGGTGAACCTCTCACGAACTTCTCCTTACGTGGATCTCCTATGGGGAGTTTCTATACAATGTTGAGTGCGACCGGTTGCACAGAGGAATAAAACGCGCCCATACTACAGACAAGCACTTGTTTACAGTTTAATTTAGTCATTTAGTCACTTTTAAATTTGTAAATAATGCACTTCACATATTTCTGCGATAAACAATTCACAAAAGTAGCAATATTCGAAAGCAAACAATAGCGACTTAAAATATGGAGTCAAACTGCAACGTGGTTGCAATACTCATTAAAAAAAACACAAAAAAAAACACTTCCATTCCACTTTTAGCCATGTGATATACAACTTCCATTGCTTAATGTTTCTGAAACCACAAATTAATGTGTGCATCCTTAAAGTGACAGTTTCCACAAATACATCATGGAATATTGAAACCAACAACAAAAAAAACGAAATCACTATCAGACAAACAAACAAAGATTACAAACAGCACATTTAGTGTTTTTACACTAAAAGGCCATCTTCAGTTGTTTCCGGTGCATGCCAAACACCTAAATAATTCCGTATATACCACCTGATAACAGTAATGAGCAGTCAAGATTACATTCAGAAAATACTCCACACTCAAGTTTGACGTTTCATTTTTAAATGCTCTATAGAACAGATTTCTATTTAACATTTTGGTGGCCGGTTCAAACTCTTTTCAAATGTTTCATTGCATAAACTCCTATTGAGGTTGTCACTATATTAGTGTAAGTTTCCACACCCCACCCCCCTTCCTTGCATATTTTACCAGTGGTCCGAATAACATGCAGCTGAGCATTATTCATTATACACTAGAGAAAACAGCACAGAAAAGTAGACGTTTGAGAGGATACAACACAGGTGATCGTGGCCATCTGCTGGTAAACTGATATTTTTGTTTTAAGATTGTATGGTTAAAGAAACTGATCTCATCATGTACTCCTTCAATTAACGCAATTGAATCCTGCCTTCAGTCCATCTCTGGACAATTGCCTGGAAAAGTTCATTTATTCCAACAATCAATACAAATATTTTATGTTAAACTGGAGTATCCAATAGGATAGGAGATGAACAAATTTTATGTGCCGCAATCAGCCAAGAATACAAACAGTGACTGGGCAGCTCTCCTGGGTGGTACTCTAATGATAATACTGTAAAAAAAAATTAAACTAACCGGGCTTAATCTTCCCCAAGACTTTAAAATCAGACCGGCAACCAAAAATATGTACCATTGGATGTTTACTTCTTTAATTTACTTAAGTTTCCCTAACGACAGGTCCAATTTGTGGAATGCCTCATCTAAGAGACATATTGTAGAATGCTGTAAGTACTGTATGATGGTTTTCTGTGGCAGAATAGCAGTCGACATAAAATGGGAATTTATCAAACAGATGAGAGTTCATACTCAACCAATTTTGATCACATAGGAAAAACGTAAAATTTAAAATTAAGCTACATCAATCCCAGAAGAGGGCAAATATATATATATATTAACCATCGTTATATTATATTTATATTTTCATGCTTCTCTCACAACGGTGCATGTGCACAATACCGTCTGGACAGACGCGTAGCAGATCAGGGCAGCTTATTCAGACTGCCCCTGAAAAGGGCAGGATGAGAGTGCAACCATTACCTTGCACAGGCCTGCACCACACTAAGGGAAGTGTGACCATGCAAGGCAGGTTGCGCTTCGGGCTCGGGGCTAACACAGCCCACCTGCATACTCATCATCATCTTCAGCAGCATTCGACCCCTCAGCATCCCCCTGAGGAGTGGTGGGCGATTTCTTTTTCTTCCCGCCTCCCGGAACTTTCAGGCTGATTGCCAACTTGGCATACTGCAGGGACAACGGGGGGGGGGGGGGGGGGGGGTTAACATCAACGCATGCAAGATAGTCGCCACGACCCCCACCACACACAGGGACGGGGAGGTGAGAAAATACCACTAGTTCTTTCCAATCCTACTTGCCTTTAAGCTACCTTTCCTCACTGCAGGCTAAGCAGCTTGCATTACAGCTTTAGCACCGATAAAGGAGAGGAACGTCCCTGGCAACATCACTGGCAGCCTTCAGGTGCCCAGGAAGCAGTTTGGAGACGCTTGTTAGTGTTGTTAGCCCTAGGTGAACTGGTGAGTCACTCAGGACTCATGTGTTTTATTACTGTATATTTTATTGATTCTCTTCCTACTTAAAATTCAAAAGTTAAACAATTAACACAGTTAAACCAAAATTTGATAAATCGGAAAGCAGGGAGGACTGAGCTAGTCTGAGGCCCTGGAGGAAAAGGATAAATGGGGAAGGAGAATGGAGATATTTTGGCATATCATAGTACCAGCGGTCATCAACAATGGAGGACTAAAAATTGACAAGAACATGCGATAAGATGGAAAGTACCTTATGCATGTCACATAAGGTTAGGGAATATTTTCAATTCTATTTCATTTTTACAGGGTAAAATCTCTGGTTGAATGGGTTTAAAATAGACTGTGATAATCAATATATGGCGGGCATAAATTTAATACTGGACTACCGCATTAGAGGAATTACAGGAGCATGTGTTGCAGTTAAGAAGACTATTCATGATAGTGAAATCATGTAATGCCTTAACACAAAATAATTTACACTTATTCTACACATCGGACTATAGGGTCTCTAAAAGAAGATGAGGGGATGAGGAAGCGTAAATTCCGTACCTGTAAATGCCTGAAAAATACCGAGAAGGTTGAAAAGAAACAAACATATAATTTGATTTTTGAAACATTTATGCCCGTTTACAAGCTACCATTAAGAAGTGAGAACAAAGCAAACTGAAGTAATTACATGACTTGCCAATCACTGGATTAAAGAAAAATTTATACTCACATCATTGTCCATGTACTTCAGTAGAGGCGAGTTACAGACTCGATTCACTAGGTCCTCATCTTGTTCGTCATACCCTTGTAAAAGCTGTTCCATAGCAATGCAGTCTTCACTCCCACTAAACCCTGGAAGACTGAGAGGGAAAAAGATCTGAAACTGGTATTTACGCAAGATCACTAGTTTTGCAATGATCTACTGCTAGGCCAAATAAATTATTCAAATAAAATATACACAAAAATAGACCAAGAATAACCGATTCAGAATGGGTTAGGTAGGAGTCAGTACCTGTAACTCTCTCGGACGCATTTATCTGCTGCAACAAAGTCATTTCTGTGAAGCTGAACAAGCACTTGGGCAATCGTTTTCTGCAAAAAGCAAAGGTGAAACCCTCAGTGGGAATGCCTCACATGCTAGTGAAAAAGTGTGGCAGACCTCTCCATGAAAAGTTCTGCTTCCGCCCTTTGCACGCACGCTCGTCTCTACATACAGATTTAAAAGCTCAAATGTAAACTGCAAATTTGCAAACCTGCCAAGTTACAATTAATACACTACTGGCAATGTGCCAAGATTAAAAATGATACCTTGACTGCAACCTACCTTAAAGCAGGTTGGGTAATTTTCAATTTCTTTGTACATATTCTTCTCCTTCTGTAGTGACACTGCGGCTTCATCCAGCCTTTTTAAAATTAAAATAAAAAAGCAGTTTCCAGAAATGTTTTTAATGTGAGCAGGGATTGCAGGAAGAAAAAAAGTCAGAAACTACTACAGACCTGCGTTGCCTGACTAGAAGTCTTGAAGCCTTCCCCAAGAGTTCAGAAGCCTGTCGCAGACGATCTTCGTTCTGCATAAACAAAAAGCAAATTAACAGAATCTACATATATATACTGTCCACAAAATTAGCATCAAGTTACATAATTACAGGCCAGCCCTTCAATTCATACATCAGCTATATTACATGGATGGAAAAATAGCCCCAGCAACAATATTATTTTATTAAACGCAGGCAACATAGCTTACTATTATTGAAGGAAGGTTTTATAACCAAGTTAAATATGGCTAAAATTCTGAAAGATGGTAAATTTCTAATTCCTGATCCAATTAATGCAACTTACCTCAAACACAGATGCTGCTTGCTGGTAGAGATTCACTGCTTTCTCTAGGTCTACAGGTTCTATTAACCTACACAAAAACGGAGGATTCATTGGCAGAAATACAAGTACAAAACAGTTTGGTCATCCGATGGCTTTCAGCCCCCTAAGTGGCTTAGTCGCCCGATGATCTGGAGTTCACATCATTAGCTGATTGTGACTTGAAAAGCACAATTGATATTGCGATGCCTGGTAGAGCTTCTCTTGGCTTATCGCTCATTTTAATTAGATTTTAGCAGCCTAGCTGGGGAGAATTATAAGGAATTATTTGAGATTGCAATTAAAATTTGGAATTACCCCTTGGATTCTGAAGAATATTATGTTATAAGAACATATATTATAAGAAACATATACGTACGGCATATTTCCCATCTGTTAAGTTTCGATCAAAACAGTGAGTAATGATGCGTTGTAAGTGTTGCGTGATTCCGCAAGAAAATCATGTTAACATTTCAGAAACATGCTTTTGTTAGAAGCCAAAAACCGGCCTGCGGCCACCAACGATCACTACTTACTTTCCAGCCCTGTCGAGTGCCATTGCAGCCGTGTCCGGTGTGCCGTTCTCCACATACATCATGCTGGCTTTCTCGATGTACTGGATCGCCTCAGGCATCCTCTGCATGTCCTACAGAAGGACCACAGTCAGGGTTAAACTTCTGTCCTGACTCACATGGTCTGTTAACTCAAATAAATAAAAAAAACTTAGATGCTGTATTGACCGGGGGGCAATCCACAGACGCCATAAATCAATTGCCGTTTCCCCTAGTTCAGCACAGAAGTTGACTTGAAGTTTCGGGCAAGACTGCATGTGTATCACAGTACAGTACATCACATAAAGTACCATTTTCCAAATGTTTGCAATATTAAATAAATAATTCACCTTTAGCATCATACCAGCCTGCTCAAGTGCCCTGAGGAAAAGAAAAACAAACTACAGGTAAATTCAAAGGAATGCAATGTGAATGGTAAAATAAATTCAGCATATTACACTATTACAATTTAGACGTGACTATTTCAATACTTACTTTGCAGCATGGAACAGACTATATATGGTTAAGTAGATAAAAGGAAAACATGGGTGGCCACAAAACATTTTATTCACTTAAGAAATTTAACAGCCATTAATTGAAGAATAATTTATTAAATAACTGATGTAATTTACCCATTATAATATAAAATTGGCACAGCCTCCTGAACTGAATTTTACAAGTCATTTGCAGACTGTGACAGACAGAACAGTGGCAGTTCACAGTTGACAGAGAGCCAGCCAGTCTTGGGTAGGAGAAATCGACAGGGCGTCTCTTCTTGTTGCCAACTGTCAGCTTCCAGGGTGCTTGCAGGCTGGCTGTACCGTTGGGAGGATGTTCCTTGCCTCCAGTTTCTACATATAAGCTCAATGGCACCCTAACCTCTGCAGCCACACAAGGGAAGAATTCTACTTTATTGGAAATATAACCCTTTAAATCACCCACAAGCCTTGGAGTCACACATCTTTTAACGTACTTAAGTCTGTAGCTAGAGCCCATTCATGAGGCTTGGCGCCAATTGAAAGTAAGGCCCCCACCCTCACTGGAAGCTTGCAGGCACCCAGAAAGCTGCAGGTGTCACCATTTGCAAGGAGCAAAGGAAAAACCATGATGGAGACCAAAGCCAATCCTACTACAGACAGCGATCTGAAAAATTTGTGCTGATGCTTGACTTCTGGTCACAGTCGGCAGCGAAATTATCCAGATTCATAATCCAAATCATAAGGCATATATCAGTTGAGCTACCTGAAAATTAAAGCCTGATCTCCTGCAACAATAATAATTTTTTAAGTGTACATTGTATAAGTCCAATGTGTGATTTCCTTCTAGAGCACATCCGATGCAGCAGGTGATAAAAGGATACGCTTTATTGTTGGTGTGAGACTCAGCCTCCATTAGGTAGGCTTCCTTTGCCTGCTCAAGCTGCTTGGCATTTTTGAAGGCAACAGCTGAGGAGAAAATAGGGACAAGCAAGGATTTCCCATCAAATGCCTAAATTACTCAAACCACACCACTGTCTCTTTTACAGTGTATATACGGTATAGATAAAGTTTTAGGTAGGCCTATGAATCCATAATTTTCAATTGCAGTACAAAGACAGAAATGTCAATGACATCTGTGTGCCACAGAGTAAAGCAAAATCCCTCTGTACCCCCATGACCTGGACCAGGGAAAATTGTATTGATTGCTGTTTGTCCACCAAACATATTTCAGTTTCATGCCAGTGAAATAGTTCAATCCCTACCTGCTTTTGCATATTCTGATGCAGCACTATCATAGTCAGGCTTCCACTTCATGAAACTTGTCTTTAAACTGCATTAAACACAACAATGTCAGATAAAATAGAACTACTGAGCTGCAATATAAATGCAAGAGGCATGACATCATTTCAGGTAAATTAACCGAGTTCTCGCACTGTATCGCATAACACTATTATTAGCATTATGTCAACGCCGTTACCGTTCAAACATGACGATTTCATATACACACCTCAAAAATAACTAAATAAAACGATCATTTATGGACATCTACTTAACATTATCAACCTGTGTAATCAGGTGACATTGGTCAGCTAATTCTACAAGCTAGCGACAAAATTACTGCTGATCGAGGGAGGACCGTAGTGTGCAGGGTTTTTTTGTGTGTTTTTTTAAGAGTTGAGAACGTAAGGACTCAATTTCACCAATTATTTTCTTAACTGAAATTATTTTACCAATTTCTCCTTTAATTGAGGTCATCAGACAACAGCCGCAAACAATGCGGCCCTCCATTAGCAGGCCAAAAAGTTAAAGAATCAAAAACGTCAACCAATAATATTTAGTTTCAACTGTGAGGAACATCTGATTAAAATTAACAAAATTAATTTTCTGACTAGACAACATCTGACGCGCTGACTAGCTATCACCTAACTATACATAGCAAGCCTGGCCTTTCGCTAGATAAGTATACCATTATTCAAGCTGACAGCAAGAAATTAAATGCAACTTGTTTCCGTTTCAGTCATATACATAGTCTTGCGCTTTACCTGAATGGCGTTGAGTTATATTATTTGCAAAGGCCAGCCGCTGCTAAAGGTTCAGCATAATAACGACTTCCCTTCAACAGATTCCGTTACTGAAAATAATGTTCTACAAACAATAACTTTTATATATCTCGTTTGTTAGACTCTTTAAAGACCTGTACTTAAATGAGATCTATTTGCTGCCAACTTCTAAATACGACAACTAGCTAGACAGCTACATATAATTCCTTACTATTTCTCAGCCTTGGCGATGTGGTCGTGTGCTTCGTTTATTCTTTGAGCATCCATGATTCAGAAATTTCTACAATACACAAACAAATATCAAATTATAGCAATAGGGCCAACACAAATTCCGTATATTTGTGATTAGTACGATCCGAAAAACCTCGTCCTCTTCATTGATTCTGACAGCAAGTGGCGAAAAGGGTTACCAGAGTGTAGTACTGATTAAAATTGAACTGTTTTTAATCGGGAAATCAAGAAATCATGTCACAATTCCAGTTTAAAACAACCCTTCAGAACATCCCTACGCCATGTTTTCAAAATAACTGATGTATAACAAGTTACATTTTATAAATATTGTTTGACATCACCATATTAGGTTAATCGTCTAACTATATTTACCGAAATTTGTGCTTTACTCATTGTTTAAATAAATAAACGAGGCATCAAACGATTACGGAGTCAATATTATAAACAAATCAAAAATGATTTACCTATCTGATGAAACCCAAGTCGACCTTTCCAAAATACTAAAATGTTCGATTTTTAAAGCAGAAATTTTCAGTTAATCGCAAAAACCTTTCAGCGTGGATCCAGTCTGGCAACCTCTCTGCAATGCGCAACGTCACAACTTTACGTTTTCTGCTGTTTAATGAAATGGCCAAGAAAAACAGGAACCTGGTCGACTTTTCCGGTTCCGGTTATCGGTCAGAAAAAGCCGGATGAAATAGTATCAACATTTTAAAGCATATCCTGGTAAATGTAGGAAAACGTATGTTTTAGTTTACCTTGATAATCGGTCTCCTAAATTTCGGATGAACCGATTAGATTGTTCCAAAACAATAGAGCAAATTTTATTTTCTAATGTCTCCTATCTGGATAGGAGTGTGGGGTTTTCATTAATGTAACAACAAAGTTGGAATACTTAACTTACGTTTGGTTTAGCCTTTACTCCACTGGTCTGGGAAAATATATAATACGATAGCCGGACTTTATCCCAGTAGATGGCGGTATACAACTTTAAATTGCAGCGTACAATCATTAAAATGTAATAATGCACCAAGCATGCAAAGATAGTTTTCTTTTAATTTATATTTAACGATATATATTATAACGATATATATTTTATATGTCTACTAATTCTGCTATAAATATATGTTAGTGCGTGTGCAACATTATGAAGCCAGAAAACGTGATATGCGTCCACTCTATTATTGATGTCCCTTTGTGTTGTAATATATGGTCTACTTTGAAACGGTATTCTTAAAAAGTCTGTTTTATACACAGGTGTTCCTACCGCAAAGAACTTGCTTTACCCGAATTACCTTCTCATCGCTGACGTGTTGTTCTCCCTGCTTTAAACATGCCTATGAATTGGACTATTGTCTCAACGTAATATAGATTGACTACGTGGTAGCATGTTGTTTATATATAACAAATATTTCTACGATTAAATAAGTTCACACTTGCAATGTTTGATATGATTCGTTGAGAATATTTGTTAAAAAAATACAAAAGAAAACTGCTAAAAAAATATATGTTAATTCTAACTGGATGTGTGATGCACAAAGATGTCAAACTCCTGTCTTTGAGGGCCACCGGGTCTGCTGTCCTATCTAATTTTCTGACTAGATAGAGAGGTATCCTGATGCAAAAGTTACAGAATTCCATTACATCATTGCAGGAACAAATACCTGACCCAACTCTTTGAATATGATAAAACAGAACTGTTTCATTGATGCTTGCACATTGGTTACACCCACCAATAAATCAGCTCCTGGATTTAGATCTAAAGCAGCTACCAATTGTTTCTACTGTCTACTACTGTCTGTCACCATGACAACCAGACCCATTCCCTCAGATTTACATATCACTTTTATTCATTTAGCTCCTATCCAGAGCGATATACAAAAGTGCCAACAGTACAGATGGTGAAAAAACACTGTACACTGTCCTATGATTAAGAAGGTAAAGCCTTCTATTAGTTTGGTGTCTCTCCAAGACCCACTTCAGAATTTCACAGTACCATATCTCTGAAATTACATATAATTTTATTTGTTCAGCATGATAACATACACAACTAAATGTGACCAGTTTGAAGGATCTAGCTCTACCAAATTATTAACATAATAGAAGGGTTAACTGAAAATTCATCCTTGACTAATGATACACTGGGGTTCTGATAACAATCAACAATCTCAACTGTGTCCTAACTACAGCATGATAAAGGAGTTATACACTGATCAGCCATAACATCCTGACCACCTATTGTGTAGGTCCCCCGTTTGCAGCCAAAACAGCCCTGACCCGTCGAGGCATGGACTCCACTAGACCTCTGAAGGTGTGCAATGGTATCTGGCACCAAGATATTAGCAGCAGATCCTTTAAGTCCTGTAAGTTTTGAGGTGGGGCCATCCAGTGATCGGACTTGTTTGTCCAGTACATTCCACAGTTGCTCGATTTGATTGAGATCTGGGGAATTTGGAAGCCAAATCAACACCTTGAACTTGTTGTGTTCAACAACAACCATTCCTGAACCATTTTTGTTTTGTGGCAGGGCGAATTATCCTGCTAAAAGAGGCCAATGCCGTTGCCATGAAAGGGTGTACATGGTCTGCAGCAATGCTTAGGTAGGCGGTACGTGTCAAAGTAAAATCCACATGAATGGCAGGACCCTAGGTTTCCCAGCAGAACATTGCACAAAGCATCACACTGCCTCTGCCGGCTTGCCTTCTTCCCATAAGGCATCCTGGTGCCATGTGTTCTCCAGGTAAGCGATGCACATGCACCCGGCCATCCACGTGATGTAAAAGAAACCGTGATTTATCACACCAGGCCACCTTCTTCCATTGCTCCGTGGTCCAGTTCTGAGGACCATTGTAGGCTCTTTCGGCAGTGGCCAGGGGTCAGCATGGGCACTCTGGTCTGCGGCAATGCAGCCCCATACACAACAAACTGCGATGCACTGTTTGTTCTGACACCTTTCTATCAGAACCAGCACCAACTTTTTCAGCAATTTGAGCTACAGTAGCTCGTCTGTTGGATCGGACCACACAAGCCAGCATTCGCTCCCCATGTGCGTCAATGAGCCTTGGCCACCCATAACCCTGTCGCCGGTTCACCGCTTTTCCTTCCTTGTACCACTTTTGATAGGTACTGACCACTGTAGACCAGGAACACCCCACAATAACTGCAGTTTTGGAGATGCTCTGACCCAGTCGTCTAGCCATCACAATTTGGCCCTTGTCAAAGTCACTCAGATCTTGCCCATTTTCCTGCTTCTAACACATCAACTTTGAGGACAAAATGTTCGCTTGCTGCCTAATATATCCCACCCACTGACAGGTGTCTGTTATAAATACCAGTAGTCGGGTTTGTGGCTTTGCTCATGCCTTCATAAAGTATTTATTAAATAATTATTGAACATATTTCTGTATAGTATTAGGGTGTTAAACCTGTCGCCAGATGAATGCTGGTTACACGAATTACTGTTACACCTGCTGTCGCCAAAACTGCGTAAGTCACTAATATTGCTCCCCCGGTTAACACTCTGCTGTTACATCACCTGGTAACCAGATGTCACTCTTTGATCTCAAAATGGGTTATGCGTTTTACATATTCGGAGATTACATATTCGGTTTACATTAATTGCGCGTGTATTGCTTGGAAGTATGAAAGTATATTAGTATTGTCTATATATGTTCGTAAACGTGGACACGGCTTGTTTTTCAAAATCTGCACACACTTCACATGGCTTCTTCCACGGATGAGTGGGAGTTCTTAGAAGGAGCTGGCGCATGCGCTGCGAGGAGATCACGGCAGTCAAGTAGAGACCGCAACGTCCACAGACGCTGCATGTCAGATCGAAGTAAAAGCGGCAAGGTATAGGTAGCCAACCGATTTAATGGAGTAGTAGAATAGGGTACGAAAATTAGGTATCGTTCTTCATACATTGAAACCAGGCAGCCATACTCGCTGCGGCTATTGGTGTTACCAGCATTATATTGATATAAGATATTACGTCTTGTACCTTGTCTTTTTGTAAACTAAAATAATACAGGACAAATAGTATTAAGACACCCTCGCAAAATATGCTACTATGATTTGAGAGAAAAAGGTGTGCACCAATTCGGAGTGATGAAACGGAAAACAGAAAACCAGGACAGTGTGGATTAGAGCTACTGGTGTTGTGAGTCCGATAGAAGATTTTCTGCATGGGTCCAATAGCCTGTATTTTCTATTCGCCCTCCCATCCCAATGTCTATGGATAATGGAGAGTTCAAATGGTCCCAATAGTGGTACCAAACAGCAAAACCAAAATTTAGAGAGCAAACGACTGAACAGAACACCTTCCCCCGCAAGACCCCTTCTGAAGGATATCCACTCTCGGTCGTCATCCAGTCCGTCGGGAATTACACCTCAATCTCCTAAACTGTCGAGCGCGGGACTCTTGGTCACTCAAAGCCGCATCTCAATGCGCACCGGCGCTGGAGCAAAATACAAGCGAAGTTCTGCAATAAGTAGCTCGACAAAGTCTTTGGTTACTAAGAAAACAGCTAAGGTAGTCCAAAATAAAGCATCCGACCATAAATCCACCAACAAACAAGACGAACCCAATCAGCATGTTACCAAAAGTGAAGATGCAAGAATCAATCAAACTGTAGTCGACTCAGCTCATATTTCTCTGGGTCATGGTTCCACAAAAAGTGTTCCTCCGGGAGTCTTTCTTCGTATTGTTAGTCGCACGGACAGCAGCTCAGATCTACCCGACTTGCTGCTGGGAAAACCGAAGCTCTCGCAGGCTTCAAACCGAGATGCGGAATCCGGAACCGATTTCGGTCACCAGCTGGCATTGACTGATTCGCAGGGCACATCGTCCCCAGAACCGTCGACAGGGCCTCGTTCATTAGGGGTTATTGTTGCACCCAGTGACCTGTCGTCATCTCTTACTAACAGGGATTCGAACCGTATGCTCGCGAAAGGATTTTGCAGCGGAGAACTGCCAACTGTGAGATCTAAACCATATTCTAAACTGACGAACTCAATTATATCGGCACCGGCACTGTGCACTCTCAATGGTAGCAAGGTGCTAATCGAAGAGGATCTGTTTAGAGAAATTGAAGACTTACGTTCAGAAAATGACTATCTCAAAGTGAGTAGACTAATGAAACGGTAATAAGTTATACTGTTTGGCACAGCATAGCCTAGACGTCCTTGTAGAACTTTATTTGCCTAGGATAAGGTAAACCTTAAACAATGCATTTACAATGAATTCTAAAAGTGTGTGTGTGTGTGTGTGTGTGTGTGTGTGTGTGTGTGTGTGTGTATATATATATATATATATATATATATATATA
>JAOVYW010004412.1:33275-45448 GCA_025775045.1 Hiodon tergisus | reverse complement strand
TATGGTAATAGTGTAAAATCCTTTCTAATCCTAGTAACTGGTTGAGTAAAACGAGGAAGAGGCGAGGTAACCCACAGTCACAATGGTTCTCGAGAAGCATTTGCTGCTTTCAGGCTTAAAAAAACAACAACAAAAAACACCACAGCCCTCAAATCACATAATCGGAAAAAAATAATCAATAAATACAGTATTATCAATAGAAACATTCTGGCCTCAGAGGAAAACTAGATGTCATGGTTAGTGCAGTAAAATTAATCTGATATCTGCATGACCCATGCGATTTCAAACCCAAATACTGAGATAACGTCTAATACTAAATGCAGTAATAATGTCAACGTTTTAAAAGTGTTAAAAAGAGTGAACCACATTTAAATCTATAAATTAAATTTTAATATATTATAATATCTGGAATGTGATTAAACGAGTGATTGAAATAAAATGCACTATACATTCCAATACTCATTGATTGCAAGAAAAAAATATATAAAATGAACTCATACCAAACCCAGTTTGTACCGAAACAGGAACTGAGAGCTAGCAAATACCAAGATCAGCTTTTCAAAACAGTATCACCATCGTTAAACATCAATATGCGTTCAGGATTTTGTTGAAAAGATGTTGATAAATCTGAGACAATCTGAAAGAAATAAACTAAAACTACTGAATTTTAAGACAAAGATCCGTAGGATCACTGAGAATTTAACCAAAACAATGTATTTATATGTCATATAATTAAGTTTAAAAAAAAAGTTCATATATATTATATATATATATATATATATATATATATAACCTTGTGTAAAGTTTATATATAACCTTATATATTTGTATACTTGTCAAGTTTCCATTTTAATTTTAGCAGATTATTAATTAATATTTTTATCTTATACATCAATGCACACTGTTAGTTTCAGCCAATAATCACTGTGAATAATAACATTTTCAGAAGAAGACAACCGAGTATGTGACGTGTATTCGGACATTGACCCGATTTAAGCCTCGTCAAAACGGAAACGCAAACTAGAATGTTTTTTTATGTGCAGAGGGAAAATATAAGGTCTGTCCAGATGAAGGATGGAAAGTAATCTTTCCATTTCAGTTTTATCGTTTTTGACAATGAAATTGCATTTCAATGTCCTCACATTTTTCTATCCAACACAGAATTGGCAGGCATAAGGAGTGTAAGATATTCAAATTGAATAATTATTATTTGTCATACACAAAGTTAATATTAGGCCAAATTTAACTTTAAAAATTATAATAAAATTACCAATCAATGCAATTTAATTATATAAATGTGTAATAGAGCTCCACGCGTCGCGCTAGTTAAACATATTTAAAATGACTTTGTAACGTTAACATTGTTAATTAAGCTACCTATACTCTGTGTTAGTGGCAAAACCAATAGTTTAGAAATACAAGAATAGTTTCCATCTGAAAAGCTCATAAGCATCTTTTGGCCTTTAAAATCTGTCGGCGCTTTATGAACTGTTCTCTTTTTTACGACGCTTAACAGAATTAACCAAAAAAAAAAGGTCAGAGACCAGAAACTGGGAAGGCGTGGCACTGTGGTTTGTCCGTTATTTGGCATAAAGTCGTAACTGTGTTTTGGCTTCCCTTGCGCGACTGCAAATGACAGAAGACCTGGAGCGAAGGTGGAGGATTCATGCGTTCTGTAGCTCGTGCTCCTTGTCGTTTTTTCCGACTGTGTCCGGGTTCGAGAGAGGGTCCAGATCAGCAAAAAGGTTGAACCAATTCAGAAGGTCTTTAGACGTCTCTGGGGTTTCTGTGCATTAAGGAACAAAGGGCAAACCAAATCAGAAAGTGAATCAGGTGACTGAGACTAGGATTAATTCCTGTGAATTCCGTCAACTGAGCCTACTCTTCTAAAACTCTACGTCCAGTTATCTAACATGGGACACAGAATATCATTGGGAATTGCAAATAAACAGAGAAAATAAGTGGCTTTAAATGCCCAGGATCTAACATGAGATTTTCGCGAAGAAGCTGACTTAAGTTGTAGGTTAAGTTGTAATATCTCTTTTAGCCCTTCGGTTTTTGACACTATCGCGTTCAGGTCCGGTTTCACCTTTCACCGCTGCTTTGGTGGAATTCTGATTGGCTTCTGATGAGTGGCCCGTTGTCTGGGGCGTGTCCATGGCCCAGTCTGGAATAGAGATGAAGATTCAGACTCAATTTAGCGCAGCACTTCTCAGGTTGGACTCTATTTGAACGCTAGACATACATTTCTCCCCTCTAAAACTGAATCCTCCGCAGAATCAAGACTTACTGCGACCGCGCCATTATTTTGCCTTTAATTTTCTTCGACATATGAACGAATACGTTTTCAGTGGCCATGGTGAAATGTTAAAAATAAAAAACTACTGTAATCGATTGAAGGAACAGCTCTTTTTTTTGTTGGAAAACCTAAAATTGCCTGAGGTTGGGTCTAAAAAAAAAAAAACAGCCATCCTTGCAGTCTTGCATAGAAGAATACGCAAAGTACCGCTAAACGAAGACTGAAGGTTGTTCATGTTCCGGTCCAAAAGCTGGGAGGGGAGGAAGCACGAGGGGGACTCCTCTGGCTGAGGTCCAGGTAGGCCCGTTTTGCTGGTGCTGCTGGGAAGGTCCGCCTCCCCGAACACCGCCTGCCACTCCTGAGAGAAATCTCCGTCATCCAGAGAGGAGCTGTTGAGGATCTCATTCAGCAGAGCCATCTGGTCCCTCTCCTGACCATCCTGACCCTGATAGTTGGATAGCAGGTCTTCGTGGCCTGGAGAAGACGATTCCCCACGGGACATCAGATAAACATCGCAAATGGAAAGGCAGCCTGGATTACGCAGTCTGTAACTGAGGGACCAGAGGTCTACCAAAAATATTTAACCTTTCTATCGTTTCTATGCAGAACACGCTAATTTAATAGCAACTTAAAAGTCAAATTTAAAATAGATATAGAAAATTTGTTAAAAGATACATTTTTCATTAAAAGACAGATCAATGATTATGCTTTTAAGTCAGAAGTCGGTTGTTAATTAAATATTCGAATTCATTAGTAATCATTAATGGACTGAAGTTAATCATAATTTCTAATGTCAAGGACAAGATTTTTCTGAATCTCTCCCCCAGTAACCTTGGTTACACCTCTGAAGTACTCTCTGTGATCAGAAGAGTTCCTGTATCACACGCCTGAATTATCCTCGTAATTACAGCAACAACAATTGGGAGACATGCTCTTCAACTACCGAACAATTAATGGAAACGATAACAAGATCAAAACAGAGTGTATCTGTTCAACTCTGGTTGCTATGACACACCCACGCAGCACAAGCCCAATCGATCGGAATTAAATTGTGCGACAACAAAACTACAATGTTGTGTGAAGGCTGTTGTGAAGACGGGCGGCACGTTTCGTGAGTAATTAATACTGGCATGATACCGAAACTCGTTTTACAAGTTATTCAAACCCAATCAGGGAGGGTACTAACGCCGATTATTGCTTTTGGGTTTTATATTAAACCGATGTTATTATTTAACTGCTTTTTTTTTTTTTTTTTTTTTCAAGCAGTACCCATAAACGTATCAGAATGTGTCTAGCCATTTTATTATATATATATATATATATAAGGTTGGTGCAGAACTTGAAGTGAAAATGGCCAGCCCGGTTGACTGACTGCTGCGTCACCTGCGTGCGGCTTCGGACCCCAGTCTTCGAGAAAACGCGTTTCCGTATCGCTCCGAGCAGAAGCTTCACCTTGATAAAGACAGAAGAACTTTTACATTTACACGTATGAACGTGAAAATTAAAAAAAACTTTAAAAAAAAGAGTAATCGAAAACATACTTGCTTTTCCAGGCCGCTCATTGTGATTCTCATCATCTATTGAGACAAGTCTGAGGACAACGTAGGCCCAAACACAAATATTAACATCTTCTCTTGCTGTTATTTTTCACTTTGAACCCACCTCCAAAATTATTTGGCAGAATTGAGTTCATAATCAAATCAGGCTCCTTATAATCAGTAACATTAATTAAAACAATAAATACATAAATAAATGAACACAATAATATTATAACCACCAACTTCAGACAGGCAGAGTGTTCAACTTACTGATCATTCATCTCCGATATCTTCCTTTCCTCTCCTCCTCCTCCTCCTCCTCCCCCCTTGATCTTCTTCTTGTCCTTCTTCGTCGTTCCCTGGTCCAACAGTTTATTTACCGGGTCTTGTAGGCTCTTTAAAAAAGAAACAGTGAGAGCAACATACTCAGATTCAGATTAAAGTTGAGTGTTGTGCACACCGGGGCACTCTGTATAGGCCAGTGTAGAGTAGGAATGGCCAGCAAAGAGAGGGTTACTGTAATGAAGTTCAAAAATGGAACGTAAAATATATATATATATATATATATAAATATCACGGAGTATTAAAAATCTCAGTAGCCGAAGATTAAGCTGAGCTACATAGTTTCCGGGGGGGGGGGGGAAACACCAGGTAAGAAACGTGTTTAGAGACCAAATAGAAGGGTTGGTGATTATTGAGTAAGACTTGTTCTCTGACCCAGAAAGAATGGGCTACAAGTAGAATGATAAAACATTTTTAAAAAACCAAGCCTTAACCATCTTACCTTGAGCGTTGAGAACTCATACGGCTGATATCCCTTGAAGCTCTCATGAATAGCTGCCATGGTGTGGGAAGTCTTCTCCCAGAAGTGTAAGAGAGTTGTCTAGGACAACAAGATAAGATGCATTTTCTATAAAAAAACAAAAATGAAAACGAAATGCAGAATCCTGCAAAACGAATGCATTCCTTTCCTGTGTCACGCACATCACAACTACATCACGACTGAGGAATGATACCTGGTAGGTGGTCAAGACATGGGATAGAAGATTGCAGCGACTCGCGCCCAGCAGATCCACCTTCTGACAGACGTCGTTCTTCAGTTTGTCGAAGCCCGTTTTAGTTAGACGTACCTGCGCTTGGACCTAAAGTTACAAACAGCGACACAAACGTTTTACAAACGGTGGATTTTTAAGGAATTTGGCTGGTTGCGTGTTTCATATTCAAATTGATATTAATGGTGCTCTGCGTTTGCATCCATCATCTACACAGTGAAAGCGACTGAAAGCTGAACTACAACACACAGGCTGAACTAATGTGGACCCTATAGTCTACACTGAGGCATAATTGTGTTTGTATTTGAGATGCCAACTCAGCCAGACGTTAAAAATAACTTTAGAGTCTAGACATTTATCTTAAGTGCCAGACTACTAAACCTCTATAGCAAGGGTCTTCACAGGCCACAGGGCATGCTGGTTTTCCCTAAACCTCAGCTCTCAATTGTCAGGATGGAGTCCTTCGATCATAAGTAATCTGGGTGTAAACTGGTCAAATTTAAATGTAAATTAGACGCTACTAGATAGAGTAGGTATAAACTACAGTAAAATAGTGGTGGGCATGATATTAAACCTTTTTTTACCACACAGAGAAAAAACGCAAAGTTTATGATGTTAACATTTACATTAGTCGACAAATAATATAAAATAAAATCCTAACAAAAAACCCCCCAAAAAATCAGTAACAACTATTAATGTGCCCTCCTCCAGTGATCAGGAAATATTTTAGAAATTACACTGAATGATTATAAGAAGTGGCATCACCACGCAATTTTGTCTAAAAAAAACATAGTAAGAAACATCTAAGGAATGAGTATGCTCTGGAATTTAGGTAGTCAGAACACGTACCCATTTACAGTACCACATCAGGTGAGTTTCCCACGGTCCTTATCTGTCTAAAGCCAGAAACATTGCCCCATCTACTGGTGAAGACACATCACTGCAGCTGTTCTAAAATTGTGACCAAGCCACAGGACAGAATGATTTGACCTGCTGTTCTAAATGCATGGTCTGAAACTTTTTTCCACCCATCAAAAATGCCACAAATCAACCGTTAATGGCCCACAGAGAAGGCCAATTTCAAAGTACAACTATAAAACTATTTATAGGATATATTTAATAACTGGATTTATGACATCTGCCTACAGCCTCAAAGCAATTTTATTGGTAGAATTTGAAGACAAACTACAGTTAAAATATATATCTATATAAATAAAAGATTCAGGGTGCAGGCATTTTTGTTGCATTTCAGAATGCTTTTTAAAAATAAAACGAATAGTTATTTGCTGAAAAGTTCTTGCTTTTCTTTGTTGATTAACAATTAGCAGCCGAGATATTTTACAGCCAATTTAAAGAACATCAATACACAGATTCTAGTGTGCCAAAGTCTTTTAGACATCACAGGAGATCTACGAGTTATTGTAGCATAGGCTGGCATTGTATACAATGGAAGAGAGATTATTTTTATCATTTTTGCTGGCGGGACATGCGAAAAACTCCCTCGCACCTTGCGAAACTTCTCCATCTGCTTGAACGTGTCGGGGTCCAGCTCCTGAGACACGTCCTTCATCCAGAGCAGCGCTCCGCGATACTCCGTCTGGGCCTGCTCCATCCGGTTCACCGTGAGCCAGGTGTCTGAGATTGCCCGGTAACGGAAGGTTTCCACCTCCTGATAGAGCCGGCACAGAGGGTTACGCAGCGCCAGCCTAGAAGGATCCAAAGAAAACAAAAAAACATTGGAAACAATTCTCTCTCTTTAGCGCTACACCTCAGAAGGCGTCGCTCATTGTGATCGTTTGACTGGCGGGCACAAAAACTGTGATGAATACTTCACAAATCAATCAATCAATCAATTTATTTTTATAAAGCTATTTTCACACGTTTCCATATCACAACCAATTTTAACCGTCACTGACAACATTAAATACAATCATGAGGTTTCAAACATTAATAACGTACTACTCATACAGAACAGTGTTCCTCTGCGCATACTGTTAACTACCGTATGGCTGGGTAACAGCAGATGCGTCCGCTGTTATCAGACAAGATATGAGACAAAAGAGCGCGGACGTGAGAGCCAACAACATGATTTTATCTCAGATCTAAGAGATGAGGAACGCCAGAGTTGAACAGACTTCATCATTACCAATTTGGCTCAGCATGGTCCTCCTCTCTGGCTTCTCCAGACCGGGGACTGACCTTTGTTGGGAGGAAAAGCAAAGGGCCTTCCCTGTTGCTTGCATGATCTTCCCGGCTCGGGTTCGATCTTGGGACCCCTGCGATCGGAGGAAGCGACCCAACTCATTCTCCTCCTGTGACAACACTGGAAGCGAGGACATAATGGGTTAGAACGTACGCAGTGAGTCAACCTCTCACATGACCGTTTCGCATAAAGGCGATGAAAGGGTTGAATGAAAACGCATAGTAAAACAACAGGCTAAATGTGATTTAGAGTAGGGGTTTTCAAACTGTGGGTCACAGAAGTAATAGCAGTATGAACACGTTTCTTTTCTTTATTCACGACACTGAAAACATGTGTAATTTATTTCCATGCATCCGTTAGTAGATAACACCAGAGAGTTTTCCATCCGAGCCAAAGTTCCTTTTTAAAGAGCCCAACCCAAAGATCAATAAATGTTCCTTAAAATATTACAGAGGAGTAAATAGCAGAATACCTACAGCATATTCTTCTCTGGTACTGTTCAATCACTTTCAGGAGCTCCATGCAGGTTCTCTGGACTGAGTGGAACACCTGTCACAAAAACACTAAAGCATTACAATTGGCACTAGACAATCGTTTCCAATTACAATTGTTGCGTTACAGTTACAAACGGTGTTGAGATCTAGAGAGGCAACCGTGTACCGTGTACTGTGTACTGTGTACCTACAGTACGCATCTGACAAAGACGCTACAGCGTGAATGAACGCAGCCTACAATATGAAAGGGTGACTCCATATAAAAGCTACGCCCGGCAGAGAGTTGGGGGGTGGGGGGGGTCACTCACTTCGAGTTTCGCGTCAAGGTCAGCGTCTGATGCCACCACGTGCTCGTCCTCTTTCTTTCCCGTGACTTTGATGAGTGTCTGCTTGGTTTTCCAGTACTTCTGCTGGAACTTGTTCACGACAGAGGAGTCCTGACTCTGAACAAAGCGGTCGTAGTATTCTCGGGAATGCCCACTGTGAAAAATGAATAATAGACATTTGGTTAATGTCCTTTAATCAGCACCTGAATAATAACATGCCTCTACTGCCAAACAACTAAATATCATTCAAAATTTGACCGAAATTCTAAAAATTTAATTCATAACATTTGTTTTTTGAGCTGAAGAATACTTACTAATTCCACCCCTCCATCTTTTTATATGACCTGAAAGACATGTGAACCGTAATTAAAATAAATTAATGTGCAACAGTAAACTTATAATTATATACTTATTAAAGTTATAGCCTATATTTTAAGTGTAACAGAGGGATAAAGAGGTAGTATAAAGAATGTGTCAAGATAAAATTTCAGTTTTACTACTTTGCTTTGTTACTTAAACCGTAGTAAAGCTTTTTTAAAAATCAAATTATACAATTACTTGTTTTTTTGAACAGCCCGCCAAATGAAATTGTGTATTAATTACCATACATACACATATTATTTACCATATACGCACTTCCAAACAAACCAGTGGACGTTACGTATATATGAAAATGCACCACAGAGAGATTAGATTAGATAAACATATGTATATTTCCTTACACTACTGACACACCAATACCTTCCTCTCAATCTATACTGTTCAGTAGCTTTATGCTATTCACTGTGACACTACACTAGCCTATTACCATACCATCTTAAATAAGTGAGCACTTACTTTGTTACTAAGCTACCAAACCAGCAATATTCTACAACCATATATATAGAACAGAATGTTAACCCTACCCAATATTAATACATACAGAATACAGAGAAAGTATTACTATTTTTCCTTAATTCATACCACGTCTTTCGGCCAGAAGAGTTAGGGTTAACTTACAGCTCCCACGCCATCTTTATATTAATTTAAATCAAAATGAGTTACAAAAGATTTCTATTTTGTAAAAAAAAAAAAAAAAAAAAATCTGTAAGCGAAACTTTTCTTTTCTGAAATCAGGTATAAATTACACACAACCTGGCATGGGTCATCCTGTGAGAACCCCATTATTCAGCGCTTACTTCAGTGATAGAACATTTGATTTCGGACCAGAGGTGTCCGATGCTTCGATCCTGAGAGGAACATGTTTCAATTCGGAACGCTGCGTCTCCTGAGCTATTCCAGAATTTTTTTTTTTGACGTATACTACATTTTCTGTTTAAGCCTGTTGGTTCGAAGTAAATAAAACATCGTGATCTTCCTTGTTCAGGCCAGGCCAACTTTACCTGAGTTGACAGGGTGTGGTAACGTATGGCCACCTTACCAAGAAGTGTTTGTGTGTATGGGGGTGGGCTGTCACACACACACACACTTAATAATAAAAATAATAATAATAACAACAACCCTTCCCACCTTCTTCGATGTGCATGTGATCTGTCCGCTCAGCGACAAAAATACATACAGATCCTCTCGAAAAATATATCTTTAAAAAAATGTATAGCCTAACCTTGTTAACGTCAAAAACGTTTAACATCTTACATTTCAACACTGGACGATACCATTTACATTCATCAATAAACAAACCTATAACCAATAGCTAGTTTTGTACATCACCCATGTTGTGAACAAAATAGGCACCGAAAATTTTAAAGGCGCACATTGAAAGATACATCATCAGGCCTATTTTCACCGTAGAGATAACATCGTCCGGCACATATGTCATAGACCTACCCGCAACCCTAGCACACTATTCTGACAGCAAAGGGTTTTCTTTCACGGAACTTACATATCATTCAAGCCATTCGGTGTGCGTTTGTTTTTATTTTTTATTTTATAGTATCCGTGTTGTCGGGGCTTCTTATTTAACCGCACCAAAACAAACACAATACATGTTCCTCAGTAAAACAGACTGCTGCGTTCAGTAGCGATGAACTGAAACAGGAATTTTCAATTAGCAAGTAAAATTATATCGCCGTCCATTTAAAATCTAACAGTAACTTACCGTATTACGTTTTTGTCCCCGAAATATTTTACAACCCTATTTCATCGCGTATCCTACATCATCGTATTTAAATCCTTGACGCTATCACTGATCGGTCGCTCCGGTGGTTCAGTGGCGTTACTGGGCTGAATTACTGCTGACGTCATTTATGCATACATTTGTCCACGTCGTGCTAGAAAGCTGGGTGGGTACTCCATGCACCTGTACTCTGAGTAAATACTGTGAGAACACCACTTTCACGACGGTATTATAATAAAAGAACATGAATTTGATCATTGCCATGGTATTTGTGTAAACTAATTTTTTTAACGTTTTATCAAGTAGCCTCCTACTGCCCAGTTTGTCGAACATATGTTTGTTCCAACACTCGTTAGGCGGGGATGTATTCAGATGCAATACATCAGAAAAATGTAATGAATTTCAAAGGGGCCAGATAAACATCTGCTCCTCCCCTCCAACTAATTAGAATAATTAGACACCCTATTTGTAAGGCAATAGGGACTCATAACCAAGAGTAACGATTTAGATTAACTGTTCTTTTCTAGAGGTGCAGACACGGTGCGGCAGTCTTAGGGTCACCCCAGGGTGATTCACCGCCCCCCGCAGCATGACTCACTATCCTGCAGTGTGTAGCACAAATAACATTTTCAGGAAGTTCGAGGGTGTGCATGAGACAGGGTACATCCATAACGGGACACCAGGGTTGCAGACAGACGGAAAGGGACAACTTTGCCGTCGAGACACTTAACCCAGTCTTCAGTCACCAAGAATGCCAGATTTTTAAAACGACGGTTTTATTGATTTTAACCTGCAGATGGCAGTGTTATACTGACAAAAGTAATCTATTCAAATATAAATTATTATTCAATTATTATTATTATTAAATTATGGAATTAAGTAGGTAAATATAAATGAAAATATATAGTTTACTCATACGGGTTTCAAGTTAAAGTTAATTCTGTCTGATGACAAAATCTACCCTAAATTCAGAAATGACATGAAAAAAGGGTTAGCTTGAATATTTTAAAATGATCACCAATAAAAGACCCCTTCTAACATCGTACAGTACTTGCAGTGGCGGAAGGCCGGCGGGAGCACCGGTTCATTTCTCCTGAATTATTGTTTCAGTCCGCTCCTGAGTACTTGCGTTCCACGCTTTGGCTCGTTATCTGTGTGTGTGTGTGTGTTTTTTTTGGGTCGTACTGCGACCATTTTGTTGGCAGTAATCCGTTTTACCACAACAAACTTCGGGATGCAGAGCACACTGAAATGAAAGGATTGGCTAACGGATAAATTGATTTAAAAATTTCATAGCTAAGGCGTGGTTTTCTAGTTTAAAATGTTGTCCATTCGCTGTTAAACTCTACAGTCTGGGAAACCAGGGCTTTGTCTGGTATTATTACGTAACGTTCACTGAGACGCGGCATCTTGCACACGTCTCACATTTTTGGCGATTCTATGTTATTTTATGGCATCTGAACCAAACACAATAACCTGATCTGACAATATATATGGTCCTGTAAATAAAATTATTTAACTATTACTTTGTCTGTGTTGGGGTGTGTAGTATACCCTCCAACAGTGTTTACTGTTTACAGAATCAACCTGCCTCTATATTTAGGAGCCACACAGAAAAACTAGAAATGAATTGCCGATTTCATAAAACAGGCGCTTCAATTTGTAAAGGCGAAAAAACATAATCCAGTTTCCCCAACCGACGCCCAGGACTATAATATAAAATAAAAACAAGCAAGTGTAGCATATTCGATCCACACGCAGTGATATGCACTGTTTGATACACATCCTCTTTACTGTGACAACTGGCCTGCAGGAATTAATCAATTCTACAACATCGCTCCGCTCAATCCTAAAAAAAAAAATGGATGCAAAACTCAGCAGCTAAATCAGCAGAAGCCTATGAATATTGTATCGACCTATAGGGTAGAGTTAGAGGGAGGGGCTTCCCCACGTTCTGGGGAGAAGTTACCCAATTGTAAGGGCTAGAGACCACGTCAGTGGGAGATAAAAGGTGGGAGGGGAGGCGCGGCGCGTAGAGAGTAGGAGAAAGTGCAGAGAATAGAGAGGAGAGTCTGGAGAGAATAGAGAATAGAGAATAGAGAATAGAGAATAGAGAATAGAGAATAGAGAATAGAGAATAGAGAA
>JAOVYW010004412.1:15621-33175 GCA_025775045.1 Hiodon tergisus | reverse complement strand
AGAGAATAGAGAATAGAGAATAGAGAATAGAGAATAGAGAATAGAGAATAGAGAATAGAGAATAGAGAAAAAAGAGCTGGTAGAGGAAGCAGAAAGAAAGGGGAGTTAGTTGTGGAGCGAGTGAGGGGTTTATTGTGTTGACGTGGCCTCCACCCATAGGGACCGTGTGTGCTCCGAATAAAAAAATAAAGCCATTCGCAGACACGGTCAAAGAGTGTCCGGACTTTCGTTCCGACGCACCATCCCACAGAAAATTAGCAAATCCTTCGGGACTTACCGCGGAGGATACAATATAGAGGCACCGGCTAATGGATTGTGTAACCGCTTTCACGTACTGCAAGCAGCAAACTGACATGGCGACCGCTCCTAAACTCACAAGTGTTACTTCGATCTCTCACTGACTCTTCCACAGACGGCTTGGCCGCATTGCCTCCTCCGTCGCCGTAAGCATACAAATACTACAGACTGGCGGCCCTACAGAAACGTAGTGTACTTAACTAAAAATTTAGCGTGGCTAGGTTAGGGCCACGAGCCACCCACTTGACACCCAGTCGCTTCCAATTCGAGTCTCCAAATTTCTTGCTACGGTAGTATTTAAAAACTAAGCAATCTAGTAGTTCCAATCTTAACGGTTTGGTGATTTGAATCTTTGTTAGTCGGAAGTATCGTAGCGGTAGTTATTTGCATATCCTCAACTAAATTTAAAACCGAACCGGTTTAGCCCGTGACTGTACCTGCGGTTTTACTGTCTCTACCTCTAATGAAACAATTAAAAAAAAGAAAAGAAAAAAAACCTCTGCTAGTTTCCGTATTTACAAACCTTAGGAAAACGTATTACAGGTGCGCACACCGGAAGCTTTGAGCGCAGGATTATTTCAGGTAAAGTCAACCAGCTGTTCACTAAAGCCTCCCTCCGCTAAATTACAGTTTCCAAAACCAGACTATGTACGGATTAAATGCATAAAAGAAGTGCTAATACGCAAACACAGATGAGCCTTTTGTAACCGTTCCAATATAACCGTTTAACTAGAGATTACACGCTGGAGTACGTGCCAGGCACACTTTGAATAAAGAACGGCTCTGAAACGAAAGATAAAGATGAAAACTATCATACAACCATGCACTATCATCAAAACTCCAGAGCGGGAGGTGAGGAGATACTGTAAATTTATGGGAACAGAAGAATAACCTTTTGAGATATTTGCAAAGACCAAAAGGCTAAAGCATTAATACCTGTCTATCAAGTAGAACTTCAAATTATGAGATTTAAAGAATTATAGTATCCTGACTTATACTAATCTTAATAATAACAAATGAGAAATTTGAGTTTAACAGCATCATCCTATTTAAAGCTACTAAGATAGATAAATAATGCATTCATAACCTTGCACTATAATAGTTCATTTCATTTCAGTATTATTTTCAACGACTTGTCTGACTAGAGCTAACCTGCATTGTCCCTGCTGTCTGAATCGGCTCTGACCTGCGACGCGCGACTACGGCAATACTTCAGCTGGTGTTGCAGCTTTCTGGGACCACGGGGAGCGCTGTCTCGTTTTCACTAATTGGGTGATGAATCGGAGCATTCCTGGGTTTTATGGCCGATGTAAGGAGTGTTCCACTTTGGCCGTGGAAATAAACAGCCCGTAAACCAGCTCTTAGTGACAGATAGGCCAATTCAGGGAATCCTGGGAATGCAATTACCTGCACTCGTAAAACTGCAGACAATTCTTAAATATAAGCTTTTGAAAATATTTTAGAAAACGTATTTTAAAGCGAAAATATTGACAGTTTTTCCTCATATTTTAAATGATCTGCCATTTAAAACGGTTTCTAGCAGTATTTATAAATAAATAAAAAGTGCATGTTATTAAAAATAAATGAAAAAGCGTGCCCTCACTTTGCCTCTACACAAATGGCCAAAAAACGTAGCCAGCTGAGGCATAAAACCTTAAAAATGTCCTTTGCTGTATTTTACAGTAGAACAACTTTAGCACTTATGCCACGTTTACAAATATTTCATTGAAATAATGTTGGGAGAATGTTTAGGTTTGGTTTTTTACTTTGAGATTAAGACTTTTTACTGCTGCTTACTACTTTGTTTGGCTTGTTGGATTTAGAATATTGGCCTTGGGCGGAACCAGATGGTGCGGGTGGTACCTCAAACCCACCAGCCTCCCAGTCGATCACATATAACACGTTACGTACCATTTCAGCACAGACTGGAGGATAGGCACATTCATTACTGTCTGCGCCAAAAGGAGTCACTGTTTACCCAGAACCGAGAGCAACTAGCAGTGACTTAAGCCCGACCCATCCCTGGGTTGTTATGAAGGACTGCTCCGTGAACATATGTGAGCTAGGAAATAAGAGTAACCTCAGCTAAAAGAGTGCAAAAACATTTATTCGAGCTGCTGAGTTTGATCCCGTTTACACGCTCGCTTTTGCGTCAGGTTCCTCCCCCCTCTTTTGGTACTGCTGTGGCCAGCAGAACTGTTCTGCTGCCTCACGACAGTATCGTCCCACGGCTGGACCCCCTATCAGAGACTGGGTGTTGAGAATGTGGGCTTTCTGCTCCTCAAGATACCAATCAAGTGGGGGTGCTTTCAGCGAAGACTTGCCTAGCAGTCTGGGATGGCAGATGGTGTTTGAGTGTGACTGGGGTTTAATTTACAGTAAACAAATTCTTTATTCATGTCAGGTCATGGGGAGCGTTAAAAGGCTCAGTGATTTAAAAAGACTTTCATGAAAACAACGACAGGAGGAAAGGGCGTCGGCGATAAAAACGCTGACATGACGGTGAAATATTTTAGCAAACTGCTGTCAGTGAGCGTCTCAGGCAACATGATAGAAACAATTAGTAGCGCTCCGCGTAACTAAGCAACAAGCCACCGATGTGTTTTTTTTTTACGATATGATATTATGATCATGCATTCAATAAGACAATTTCAACTGCAACAGCTATGAAGTTTTGAAATTGTCTGTTATTCTGAACAGCAAACACGGTTCCATGAAATGTTTTCTTTTCTGCTATATAGTCAAAGAGTTTTAGAAATAAGGAATAAATATTTTTTTTCAAGAGACATAAAATTTAAGTAAAAACTGGTTATTTTGACTGTTTACAATTTTTCGTGTTCAAAGGCAGATTGTATTAACCATTACATTTTTAATTAAAATAAAATAATTAAAATAAGTTTAAAATGAGTTTTATTCCGCAGCATGAATGTCTATACCATTGTCTGAACACTAGAGGGCTTGAAAAGGTGAGGGAAGGTGTCAGGGCTGACCTTGATTGGCAGCAGCTCTTAGGAAATTTTCCGCTTGATTGCACCAACACAGGATTCACTTCAGTAATTATCTCTTCATACCTTCTCAGGATATCCCCTGCTGGGTAGAGCTACTTTGACTGCTGGACTCCACGGAGGATCCATGGAGCCCCCATCAACTACAATTTGCCTTGTCTCGTACCCTTAAACATTGCTATGTTATTTCTGAAATCATAGAAAAAAATCATTAAAAAACTAAAAGCTAATCAAAAATGAGTCATTTCTTTTTTGTAAGTAAAAATATTGTTGGGCGCACGCGCACGCACACACACGCTCCTCACAGTACCTCCCAATGTAGTCTAACCCAAGTTAGGCTGCTCCTTTTCCACAGCGAAAGTCCTTGAAGCTTTAAGGTCATGACATTTGTCTTCCAGATAAAGCTGGTGAGTGACACCTCCTATCAGCAAAGGACGGCAATTAATAACTCTACTGGAGTTGAGAGTCATGTGTTACCAACAGAAATGGGTTCAGGAGGCAGCGTAGACTGTTGCTATTTACAGCAAAACCGGATTACATACGTGGCGTGATCTTTTCTTAGAACTTTTATCTCTGATTTATTATATTTAAATTATAATGAAATGTTTAGATTTTTATATTTATCCCCCAGCAATAGCCCCTTACTACTTAGACTGGTAAAAAGTAATAGAAGAATTTGCAACAAACACAAACACAGATTATTTTTACTTTCTGATAACTGCTAGGGAAATGTGTTTGTTTAGATCAGCATTATATTACATACACACACACACATATGCTTAGAATGTGTATAAGATAAAATAGTATAACGGTATATTTCAAAATGCACCAAAGTTGGGTTACGCTGAGATTGCATCAGGACCACGGGCAGCAGAAATGATGTTTTAACTCAACAGCACACATACACATTAAGTTATTCAACTGCTGGTAGTAATGTTGCATATGAGTATATAACAAAATAATGTCCGTAAAACTTTAGTCTTGTTGCAAATTGTAATCATGGCCATTTTCAACGTAAGGATAACATTATGAAAATCAAAGAAATGATTACAGTCAATACACCATTTTTATCCCCATTCATGTGTATGGAAAGAATAGGATCACAGGAGGCTAAAACGTTTTTTTTTTAAAGTAAAATTTCATTTGCAGCGTTTAACATGAAAATCCATCATCAATCCATCACTGAAATCCATCATCATTAGCATCAATAGAATTTCAATTAAAAACAATGATGTTACTGCCACTTTAAATTCAAGCATTACGTTTGGATGAAGTAAAACTTTACTGTAAGTATAAAGTGGATATCACAAGCAGAATAATTTTTCTTTAGGCCTTGCTTTTAGAAATTTAATTGTAATTCAGTATATAATTTTTTTAAGAATATGCCATACATTTAAAATGGCTAATACATGCTACCATCTAAACCTCTCGTTTATTAATCACAGCTCTGTAAAAACAGGACGACAATTATTGAACAAATAATTGATAAGAAATCTGCCATTAAATTGTGGCAGTTTTCACAAATACGATAAAACTAATATTTTGACATTTTATTAAAAGAATGAAAGGTTTAACTTAAAACTGGACCAACCTTCCCATTTGCTGTGAGCCTTGAATGAAAACATACTCTCTGTTCAGATTCCATGTACTAAATTAAGCCATCACAATAGACGATCCCAATTAAACAGCCTGCACCACAAGTCACACTAATCGCTGTTTTGATGTTACACAAACAAAATTAATTCTGTAGCCTCAGACTTCAACATTCTAAAACAGCATTCAAACAGTAATTGCAGACTTGTCAGCCAACATAAAAGGGATTTTAACAAAGGGAGAGTTGTCATGGTTTCTAAACGGTTAACAACAACCAGCAACTAGCCCCAACTGCAGGTTGCAGGCAAAGAAACCTCTTTTCATTCCCCACCAACCAATGAAGTGATATGAATCTAATAGGAGCAATACTTCATACAGTACGGCAACATCTCTGTATCGTGCACCAAATCTTTTTGACAGGCCTGGCAATTTAAAAAATACTTGTAGTGCCATATGTTATCTGAGGGATAGTCGGATCTAAAATGGAAAACAAGGTTGGAAGTTGGTGTACCGGTCGCTAACTTTCATGAAGTTTAAGAGGGTTATAAAAACACTTTTAGAGAGTTGAGGAACGTTGGCTTTCTACACTTCCATATTTATAAATATTAACAACCTTACCAAGTACACAGCAACTCTAAAGACCAGAATTAGCTGGGCAGCACCTGTGAATGTTATAGTTACTACTCTAAGTCACTCTTAATATGTGTGATGGAAACTGCGCTTAACCTAAAGTGAGGCAACTTTGGAAGAAGCCGGTCAAAGTGCCTTTGCTTCCTCCTGGAGGGCAGCAGGCAGAGAAACGCAGTCGTTACACTTGTGACATCTGTTTGTTGTCCCAGGAATAAACATGTTTTGGATCCAAACTCCTCCCCGTCCCTTCTTCTGATAGCCCCTGGTGGACTGTCATGTGCCTTAAAAATATTCAGAGGCAACCAGCAGGAAAATTCTCCCCAGCAAGGGGATCTGGCATGGAGGGAAATCTACATTATTCCACACTGGAGAGGAGACATTCTGGTAATATCCCATTCTCTAATACCCCCCCCCCCCCCCCCCAAAGAGAAATATATATATATATATCATCACACCCTCTGGCAGTCAACAGAGCTATACGGTAATGAAACACTGCATTTTACATTGACTGCCTAATACCTGCTGTTTATTCTCATGCAGAGGTTAGGAAAAAGAACTGGACCCTAGGTGGCAACAAAGATCTGTTTGAGAAATTTTGTTCAAGACCTTGCCACTCATGGTCGTCCGATCTTCGAGTCAAATGAATAAATCATGATAGAAAAAATAAATAAATAAAAATACCGAAAAGAAATAAAAAAACAACTTCACTTACTGGGCTTATTTAGAATGTGAGCACAGTCGTCTGAAAATTAACAGCGAATTATTTTGGCAGAATATGATAGGAAAGCCCCACTCCCCAAGTTAATGAGTATGCGTTTCTGTGGCGCATTGCTCTTTCAATGGTAGCATAAAGCATTGGGACAATCAGGGAACCAGTTTTGGGGGAGGGGGGGGCAGACCAACCTCACATAGGGAAACGTTTAAAAAAGTAACAAACCGATCCTATAAACCACAGGACCGATTGACTTTGAATTCCGAAAACGGTTGCATCAAGGCATATGTGCTCCAGCATAAAAGCAACGCGAAGATTTGTCACTTGGGAAATGGCTCATAAAAACAACGCAAGAATGTGAGTTACATTGACGTTACATTTACGTTACATTGACGTTACACTGACGTATCCCTCTTCTTCCCTTTTATCCTCTTCTGCTTCTTCAGTTCAAATTCCAATTGCATCGGATAATGCAATTAAATTTCATGACTATGCACCTTTTGAGATTTTAATTTAATTTATTACAAAGAGAAAATTAATATAGCTCTATATGAGCGGATTTACAATATAGTGAGCCATGCCACACCGTGGTGAACTTACTAGGAGACATTTAATTAAATTGACTTTAAAATGCTTTAGCAAGTTTTTATTATTTTTTATTTTTCTGCTGATAAGAGCGAAATTTTCTGCTATTTTGAAGTATCTGGTTAGAAAAAGTATTTCTCTATATTTTTATTTTTATTTTTCATCAGCTCAGAAATAATAAAAATAAAACTGGAAAAGATGCTGGGGGAAATTAATGTTTTTCTGACGGTATTTTTGCGTCTCTTACAGTAAAATGAAAAATAAAAAACATTTTTTCATTGAATCTTATTTCTTTAAAGAAACAAAGCCACTCCGCCACTACATCTAAACCCCATTCAATCTTTATCGCTGTGTGTCAAGGCGTTGAATGCAACACTCAGTGACCTTTTTACCAGTCTGACCACAGCTCTGCTATAACCCAAACTGCTCTGATTGTCTGCGTTTGTGGGGTATAACACTCCTGATACGGACATAAGAAAGAGGCGTTACGCTGCGCTCCTCTCAGAGAGTAATGCAGTCCAGGGGAACGATCGCTGTCTGAAGCCATCTTAATCGCTGGCAGACACTGTCCCTGTTCGACCGCACTAGAGTGATTTATGGCCCCCAAATGACACACCCGTTCATGAATACGTCGGTTAATCGGGAGACGCTCACAAAGTCATGCCCTTTTTTACAGTCTCACGGACACGTGCCATCTCCTCTGTCGGCTGGAGAATCACGGGGGTATGCAGAAAGCAGAGTCAGTTTTCTTTATATTTCACAGCAAAGTATACCCTTTATATTGTTATTGACTTAGGTGGTGCAATTATTTATTTATTAATTGGATAAATGTTTGACAAGTAATAGGCAGTCAAGTAATAGACTTAAAAGAGAAAGCACATCCAGGTACAAAAACAACATTTTGTACTGGGGTTGACATTCTGATAAACATTGCATTCACACTGGCATCTTAATTAGAAGTGGGCTTCATGCGTTTTAGCAGGATGTAGTTTATATTTCAAACATCAGTGTTGGGGTAAATTGATATATGGCCAGGTCGCGTCTCAGAAATGTTTACATTTGATCTCACTATTAAACTTTCACTCAATCAACAAAGCAATATCCTGCCATATTTTCCAGATGCATTTTTACGTGGTCCGCCAGAGTTTACTGTAATTAGCCAGGATGTAAAGATGGATGATTGCGGACTAGTGGTCACGTGTCTTCTAGCTCCGCTGAGGGGGCATTCCGTCTTCACAGTCTTCTCTCTTCTTGCTGGTTTAGTTTCCCCCCCCCCCCCCTAAGAAACCAACTTCTGGACATGGGAGCTGACACTCCGTTTTACTCAGTGTTCTCCATTGTGATTGGCTGATAGTACTCCCATACGCCACTCACTTCTATCTTCCGATCTTAGGAGAGGAAGAGGAACAGAATGAAGCGAAGCCAAAGAGAAAGAGAGTTTCTTCTTATGTGTGCCGGGGGAATTTATCCACTCTACCAACCCTTGCAGATTGGCTCAGGAACAGGAAGCTATCTCCAGATTCAAACTTGCTGGTAGCGGTGATGTCACACGTGAATGATAATCAGTCAGGGGAGGGGTTCATTCCTTCCCACTTGGAGCTGTCAAGATGACTTATTCCTGAAGAGGGGCTGTGTGGTCATAGACGGTCATCCACCCCCTCACCTCTGAAGGGACCTTGCTCTGGTTTGCTGGTCAAGGCAGATATTATTATATATATTATTTCTCTTCTTAGAAAGGAGGCAGTCAGTTTCTTTGGAAGGCAGTGAAATTGAAATGTTACTTCAAAACATTTGAAATTGGGTGAAAAACCCACCGATTCATTTCTGAAGGTCGACTTGCAGACAACATGCATTTCTGCTGTATATGTGCATCCCTGCTGAGATGTTTAATAAAGTCCAAGCAGAGCTTACACTCTCAGTAATGGAACTTGAGTGGTCCTGGGACCAGAGTGATCACCTCCATTCTTTATTTGCTTCCCAAATTGGGCCCACAGAGGAAGAGTTCTCCAGTGCTGCTAGTTAAAGTGATGGAAGAGACTTGGATTTCCCCCATGCCTCCAGAGCCCGCTGCAGTCATTACACAATTCTCTGGGCCACCTGCTTTGTCCTATGATTCGGGATACACTGCAGTTTTAGGGAGTCTCAGGCTCTATTTAAAACAGCATCGGTAATTATCGGTAAAGAGATTGACATGTCTTCAAACACTTATACTCCTTATACAGAGCTATGTATATCATGCCTTTAATTTATATATATTTCAATTAATATATATTAACAAAGTTTTTATATATATATATATATATATATATATATATTAACATAATTAGAAGGAAGGACACAGGTTATGTTTTTGAGTGGTATAGACGGATAAATGTATACACATGCTGAAATATGCCATTAAACAGATAAATGATGATTGCTTGTGTTCTCTCCACTTTTAAAGACAAATGACGAAGAGTGTGAGAATTTATTAAGTCATTTCAGTAAACCAAACTTGGCCCATTGACAGGCCAACGCATGGCTCTGCTTTGATTAATACAGGAGCTTGTAAAGTTAATCTTTTCAGACAATCGAAGATAGCTGGAAACTGTAAACAAATTAGCACTCTGTAAATTGACACTACACTCACACAGATAGTGAATAAAAAATGAAAATGCCAACAGAATATCATTTCCCTGTGTGCTTGCGGAGAGTTTGTCAGAAATAACTACGTAGACAAAAAATTATTTTGCTGACGGGGCCTTGCCTCCCAGGGCAAATGCAAAAATAGACAATGAAAATTATTTTTCAGTTTTTGCTTTTCATTTAAAATGTAATATGATGTTAGTATGTTTGGCGGCAGTCAATAGTCAGGTGTATGCATGTAGAATGTGTATAAACATGCTACTCGATAAAAAGATTTGTTACTTGGAGTAAAAAGGTTTTGATAATGATCCTTCAAGAAATCTACTTAAGTTAAACGCACAAAAGTATCATATCGCAGGAGTATTAAAATATCAGGAGTGAAAAGGAGTGACCCCTTAATCAGACCCGGTGGAAGTCTGTTTCACATCACACACAACTGCTGAGAAGGGTCAACATTTCAGACCTCCATGGAAAAACAACGTTCGGGAATCCATTCCATCTGTCAAACACGTTCTCCACAGAGAGACCACTATAAATTCAGACAAATACAAGTGACAAATCCTTCCATCCCCACGCTCGTGCATGCGTTACTTTAATTTTGCCAGTTCACACTATCACACTTCGGTATCAGAAGGTTTTCAATGTGTTGAGTCTAATCAATGTTCAATGAGTCTAAATAAGTGTTGAGTCACACAGGGGAGCGCTTGTGTGTGGGGGTTGTAGGGAAGTATTCACAGGTCCAAGATGCTGACTGTGTCAGAAAAAGAGATGAAGTCATCAGCTGCTGATGAACCTCTATTTTTCGTGCGATCAAAATTTTGTATAGCCGTAACCGGATGAAAATGAAAATCATTTGAATTTTCACTGAAAAAATACTGACCCTAAATCCTGAACAATTCTCAAGGATCAAAAAAAATCTTTTATTTTTTTGAATGCCAGCTTCAAAGGTAGAATCCAATTTGTCATGACCTTTCCAAATGATAATGAAGATATAATCATTCTCGGACCGGAAGATGGGAAAAACTCAGAACGGCTAGACGGAGCATAAGGATCTAATACTTGGGATTTCACTGAGAACGTGGATCTCGAAGACAAACCTACAGGCCGCTTAACTCTTTGTGCACATTCCGTGGAAAAGCACTTTGGAAAGTAATGTGGAGAGCAATTTAGTCATGCTTCTGCACTTCAATTAAAAGTCCACGCCATGAAAGCAGTGCACCTGTGAAATTGCTGTTGCCTATGTACCAACAATTTAAAATATGTTCATTCTCCTGGCCATTGTAGGGGCATTGTGGTAAAGTGAAACTAATTACTTTCAGTTCCATTCTTTTGGTCAGCTGCTTCTGTAATCCAGACAATCAGCAGAGCAGGGCTTCTGTTTCGGAAAATAGTTAAACTGCAAATAAAATGAAACCGATTCTTTTGTACAAATCTTTTACAAGGTGGATAAACAGGACTAACACAAATAAAAGTTAAATAGCATTTGCCTCTTATAATCTTTAAAATTGTATTCACAATTTTTTGTCTTGCTGACTTTTATTATTTTGAATGACTTAATTGAAATTATGACAAGCCACTGAATGCATTAATTGTGTTTAATTGAGTTTTTTCTTTTCTGTTTTTTTTTGTAAGGGTCTTATTTATATTAAATACAGTTTAATGTGTTTATTGAGATTAGCAGGTTGCCAAATTTTTTGATTTGCCTTAATGCATTGCACATTGTCTGCCTCTGTGACCTATGACTTCTTACATGTAAGATTTTTCCCTAGTCTATAGAAGCTATAATATCCTACATGCTCCAGAAGCCCAATTTACTGATTGTACAATTTACCATAGGGAACTGAATTCACTCTCCAAATTATTTTTTTACCATTCACATATATATTACGTGAAGAAGAAAAAAGATAAGGCAAACTTAGTTATATATCCTTAACACACTCCTGTGTCGTCACGCTCTGCACAAACAAAAACAACCTGCTTTTACATCAAATGTCAGATCAACATTTAGCTCCTAAATCTAGAGTAACCTTTGTTAAACTGAACTTGAGGTGGGTGTTGTTCGGTCTTCCTGAGGGAAGGATTAGGAATCCTCTTCAACCTGCTTGAAGTTGCAATTTTCGCTCTTTGTCACGGTGCAAGAACAAGCCTGGTTTGGGGCGCGAAAAGAGCTGAGAGATAAAATGTTATTCTGAGAAAGGAGAGGGCAAGGGAGGACTGTTCCTGAGGACGGGCATTCTGAGAAGAACGAGGGGCCTCCAATCAGCACCCACCGAGCCGGGCTGGAGGAAGTGATTGCACCAGACTGCGTTTGGGTCCTCAGGAGAGTCCGCCTTGTTCCCCCGGCTGTGCTGAGGTCTGTGTCTGAAAAACACATTACAGCGCAAAGATTTGTTTAATCTCAGTGCCCCCTTCCACCTCTACCATTTCATCTCTAAGTGTTTGAAGTCTCCTTCCTTTTCCAAAGCCTACACAATCCCACTTTGCACTGGTTAAAAAGCACCCAATAAAAACAGAGGTCGTTTATCTGTGTCCTCACCCTACCCCACCCTTCACCCCCCTGATTTAATAGAAACTATATGACACTTTGGACTAATTGGGTAACGGTCTTGAATGTATCTTTGTACTGAGAACACACGGTGTTACGACATTCCTCTCCTGGATGCTGCTCTGAATCCCATCTGCACTTACCTTGGAATAAGGTCACGAAGCTTTCCGAGATGATCCATCACCGACCGTCTTCTTTGGAAACTTCATTAGGGGAGGGCCCAAATGCTCAAGATGATAACCAATCTGGTATCTACCGCATCTGAGATACATCGGAGGGTGTTTGGCACAGGGCAGCACACTGACATTATGCCCAGTGGAGAAGCCTATCTCGGCCTCACCTGGAAGCGTCATAGACGCCAAACATCTAAGTCTGCTGTACTCAAAGGCCACTCCATACTTTAAAGAGAATTAGAACCCTTAGTTCCGGAAGAAAGGAAATGTGAATGAAATTTAAGATTAAAATGGCTAGAGATTTAAAAAAAAATATATATAGAATACTGCACAATATTTTATGTACACTTTAACTTTGCCTTAACAATACAGCATTCCCTCTTATATTGGCAGGATACTTAATCAATACTTAATCCACTTAATCAAAATGGCATCATAGCAAGCTGATTTGCCATTCGTAAATATGTCATGTTTATGTGTTAATGTGAGCTACGCATATTAGAAGCCCATCACAAAGAGAGAAGACACCATATAACATCTTGTCAGGTCAGGTCAGGTCAATGATGTTTGTTATTTCTGTGTGCATAACGAAGGCTTTTTGCATTTCATTTTTGCTTTTTTGTGTATTGTCATTCGTTAAAGTTACTGATGTTTTGTCAAATCACTGAGAACTGGAATAGGGCCCATGCAAAGTATTTATTGGTAGTCAGAAACCAATTGATTGATTAATTAATTATTGCCCAGAACCGCGGGAAGAGGTACGATGTCTAAAAAATGATTGATAATTATTTGGCAACTCATCCTTTAAACGCTGCCTGTGGTTCTGTCTGCGGCGCTTTGCTAACACAACATACGTTAGTTTCAGTGAAGAAAAATGCTTTGCCCTACGTGTGAGCTGCTTTAGTAAACAGTTCAGATGTAGAATACTCCGAGGTCAGGCCAAAGTTTTAATAAAGCTCTGTAATGACTGCTCTTTAAGCACTTACAGAGGAGGATTAGATGTAAGACAAAGTGTGTTCCAGTGTAATGCAACTGTAACTGCTGAAAAGACGACTAACGGAACGTGTAGGAACAGGTCTGAAATACTAATGTGAAGAGTGCCACTGGTTTAGATTTTTTTTAACTCTCTTTTTTTTCTTTTTGAATCAAGTTTTAGAACACTAATAGTTCAATTGCTGAATATTAAAAAAAATAACTTTTTCTTATGCAGAAGGAATGTATATCATAGAAGCTCATGAAAAATGAATGTGATCGTGAAAGTTAAATTGTTATGCAAATGGTTTAGTGACTGGTCCTTTTGAAATTTAATTATCTTTCCATTATACTATTTGGAGTGTTATAACTATACTGAAAGTGATTAAAAATGTGAATTGAACAGATTTCGTCATTTAAAAATTTTGTAACAATATGAATGATCTGATTGGCATGTCATTATTTATAAAATATTCATCAACCATGAAGCTTTTTATTTATATATTTTAAGCATCTACAAAGTTAAGTTGCATAAAACATTGGCTGCTTTTGGAAACATTAGGCCTTTACATAGGCCTACGGTTGTGTTGTATGATGTTAAATCCCTGACTGGTATTGCGTATTACAAGCAGATATGGGTTTACTAAATGTCTATGAATTGCACCTCTGGTCAGAAGACATAGCTACCCGTTTAGTTTTAAGTTAAGTGGTGTAAAAACAGACAAGAGGTCAGGATAAGATTCACCTTTATTAGTAATATTTGCTCAGCCATTCCATTCTGATCAGTACAGTCCACAGTAGAAGGTGTGACTCCACCCTTAGTTTATATGTAATTGATTCCAGTATCGCCGCCTATAAAACTTGTCCTCCAATCTACTGAAGCGCAGTAAGTTTCCACATGAGGCTTTAACCCAGACGGACTCAGGTGGTGTCCCAACATCTTCAATATCATCTGTTCCGCTCGCTGCACTTACGGGCCTTGTTACAATGGGGTCCTCGATGTTATCAGAGCAATTTGGGTCCGCTTTAATCATTGAGCAACCTGAAGGATTTTGCTTAAGTCAGACCAAATTCAATCGCTCAAAAGAGAGGTTATTGACTGATGTAATCTCACTGGGAAGTGAGGATTGATTTTTGTTTTGTTGTTTGTCTGCTCTACATGTCCGTCTCCAGTGGCTGCTCTACATGTCCGTCTCCAGTGGCTTTTCATCTGATTGGAGTTCTTAACCCTCTGACGGCGTCTCCCTTTTCTTTCTCAAATCTTTTTTTAAAGCCTCAGTTCATTACAAAAATGCGCAGTGAGCAGAACACTTTGTCAAATTACCATTCATTTGAGTTAAATTTCTCCCTCAAAATAAAATTAAGGATTTTAGAGGATAACATTTAAAAAAAACACGTGAGCTTTATTGGTAAGGGGGTATTTGGCAATGATCCAACTTGACCATACTATTACTTTTTTTTCTGGTTTCCCATTAAAAAAATGTCACAAAATATGAAAGTATTGTATATAAAGTAAAGTATATGACTGGGCAATATTCAACTGCCTATTAAAAAAATAAACAGACCAAGTAAATCGTCCATTAATTCATGACCTCTACAATACATCAAAAAATAAGGAAACGATTCCAGATTCATACTAATTTGTCATCTCCATTATTTAGCAATTATATTCTATTTTTCCATGCTTTCATAACCAGCCTGTTATATTACAATTAAGGCTTAGTCTCGTCAGAAACCAATTGAACAGACGGGAACAGAGTCTGTTGCTCTGGGGAGAAGACTGAGCTCAGCAACTTGAAGTTTGAACTTGGGTCTGCCTGTGTTAAGTACATAGGACAGCAAACCCATCGGCAAAATTACAGTAATACAGGGATAGCGATGATAGTATTCACTATCAGCAAATGTAGCCGTACGCGGTGGAAAGAACGTCCTAACTCGTAAGTCTAACAACGTGTTGAAAAAAAACGCTCTTGGAACGTTAACATCGATAACTTATTGGACTCTTTCTGGGAAAATTCAAGATGTTGCCACGGTGGCCATAAGCTGAGGTCAACATGGCATGACGTGCGCTCACCCGTTAACTCCAGGATGATAAAGCGCGATGGCTTTAAGTGGATTATCTCTGTAGTGGCGACGGATTATCTAACTTCTCCAGCCTTCCGTATTCTGGTTCAGTGCCAGGGCTGTGTAAACAGGGCTTTGTTAATGCACCACTTTTCAAATGGGAAATTAAAGAACGGGCCGCAGTATATGCATGGGTCAGCTCCAGAACAACTGGCAGACATTAATATATTGGCAAATTCCAGGTCAGCGCTTTGAACACCTGGGTCAGTACCTGGGCGAGCACCTAGGTCCAGCACGGCTGTACAATATCCAGGGAGTTAATGAAGGCAAAACATGAGCTCCGCTTGAGACGATTCTCCCCGGTGCATGAGACAACCGTACACGCCTTGCGTGACATTAGGCATCACCGCTGAAACATTCCAAGCTGGTAATTGTGAAGTCATTTGTCACTGGCTGACACTCTGAGAGATCTCTCTCTATGTGCAGCATCTTGCTTCGATGAGCGGGTTCTGAACTGACCTTTCAGACGCTGGAATGCATTTGCACTGCTGTGCCTTTAAAAAAAAAAGGAAAAAAAGAAAAAAAAAGAAAAAAAGTACCTCCTGTTGTGTGTCTGCCAATGAGTAGAAAGTGCTTGTGACACACCGAAATGTCTTCTCTTACAACGCGCCGTGCTTTCCCTTGCTAATTAGAAAGCATTGTACCTCTGGGTTAGCAATTTGTCCTGGTGCACGTTTACAGCACTGGGGTGAGAGACGTGAATTATCTGAAGATGGGGGGACTGTAATACTGCAGGTGCGGCGGCTGAGAGCTGTGAGCAAAGCGAGAGACATTGCAGGAGCGTCGAAAAACAGGGGAGGAAAGGTGGTGGTAATGGGATTTGGACACGCGATCACTCTCCCTAAACCTCCCGACTTCAGTCAGGTGTTTTCTTGAGTGGGGAAAAAAAAGGCAAAAAAAAGGGAAGTCAGCAAAATAAAATGGCACCATTAAATCATCTCCCAGGGTCCAGTGTCAGGACAGAAATAGGAAATGTGCTCATTATCGGAAATGTTACCGCTCTTTTGGAACCTCCCGGCTCCGGGTTCACGGCGCAGCCCGTAATGCAGCCGCGGTAACAGCAGAGCTGCCTTTCCTCTTGGGTTTAAGATGGAAGTCGAAGGACTGTGCCATTTACAGTTTGACATGAAGTGCCAGTTTTTGCTCTGTAGTTCACCTGAAAGCAAAGCCACCCTTTCGGTAATAAAAAATCCCGTTTTATGAGAAGTAGTTATGGAACTGTAGGTTGCGATTTATTTATTTATTTATTTATTTATTTTCTGCGGTTGCACAGGTTTTCGCGTAAAAGCTTCATCACGAGAGAAGAAAGGGAACCCATGTACCCTGCAGCCTGGCTGAAATAAATGGATTAGCTCACTGATATCCCTCCATAGTCAACATCCCTGTCTGAGAAAGGGATTAAAGCCAACAAACTGTCCATCTGAGAAAATTTAGATGACTAAACGCTTATTAAGTATGTTTAAGCCAGAATTTTAACCTTGTTACAAGGCACTGAATTCGCCAATGTATGAAAAATTAAAGTTTTATCATATGCACGGGAAGACATCCAGCCGTGTCAACATTACAAACACATTCAGACAGGCATCAAGGTTTCCTTGAGTGCTTGCATGTGTTTGTGCCAATTGTACACGTGCCATTTCAGAGGAACGGTATTTTGCTATTCTTTTTTAATACAGGGAAGCAGTTTTGAGGATTCACCAATAAGACTTCTTGTGTCTCTGCCAAAGCGCAGATCCCAAACAAACAAAGCAGTGGAGATACGCGTTGATAGATGACATCTGTCACAAATTCTGACAGGCTAGAAGACGGATGCTCAGATGACAAAACAAATTGCGGGTTGCCAAATGGAGGCCAAGTGCAAAGGCTGTTCAAGCACATGCGTGTTTTTATGTTTAAATGCTGGATTTGAGTAGGATGAATTTAAATGCACAAACACACGTATTTTAATGTTCCTCAGTCGCTCCATCTAGTTGTTATCAAGATGTGCCTGGTTATTTATTTCGGTTCTTTGATTTGCTAAGAGCAATGCAACAGCGGTTTCTCAAATAGGCAATTAAAAGTGGAATAGCTCAAATAATCTTTCCAACAAACTGGTAAAAAGTAGAGATAAGTCTACAAGCTGCTGGTGATTCAATGGAACTGATGGGTATTTACAATATGCAGTTTACACGGTAAAATACAGGTGCCTCCACCAGGCAAGCAGTCTGTAATTGGGAAGTTTACACGGTAAAATACAGGTGCCTCCACCAGGCAAGCAGTCTGTAATTGGGAAGTTTACACGGTAAAATACAGG
>JAOVYW010004412.1:0-15521 GCA_025775045.1 Hiodon tergisus | reverse complement strand
TGCCTCCACCAGGCAAGCAGTCTGTAATTGGGAAGGGTATGACCTCTTTATACAGTACTGTACAAAAGTCATAGGCACATCTAAAAATAATTCTGTAAAGCAAAAATAATGCCATGAAAATATATATAAATACATACAAATATATATTTAAAAAAGAATATAAAGGGCCGGAAAAAATAACAATAATAATGTTCAAATAATCAAATAATAATATGTAAATCAATCAATATTTAATATTTGATGTGACCACCCTTTGCCGTTAAAACTGCATCAATTCTCTTAGGTATACTGTCGTGCATAAGAAAATCTGCAGGTAGATTGTTCCAAGCATCTGTAGAACTTGCCCAGGTTCTCCTAGATCGAGATCAGGGCTCTGTGGAGGCCATACCATCTGTTGAAGAACTCCTTGGTCTTCTTTTGGAAAATGAATGTTTGGAAATCAAAAAATTGCTCTTTTCTACTGACACACTAATGAAAATAAATACATAAATAAATAAACAAACAAACAATCATCAAAGACTAAATTAATATTAAAAAGCTAAACTTTTGCACAGTACTGTAAATTAATGAAAACTTTTAAAACTCTTTAACATCTCTTTAACATTCCAGGGAGCACTTTGAATGACATCTCACAGACACATGCTTCAGAACTATTGTGCAGAGACACCCTGTTTTAATGCTAAACTAGCGTCATAAGCTGCCTCAGAACAAACTTTTATTAATTAATTTTGCATCATCATGTCATTCAAAAATCTTTTCTTTTTACCATACGCTGTGGCGTCAAACTCTTTAAGCCAATGAGCAATCAAAAGGCACTGCGTGTTGTACAAAGTAAAGAGAAATTCATAACATACTGAAATAGATCATGAAAACAATTCCATCTGTTGTCTTTGGTTTTTCACCCGTACACCAGATGGTGTGGTTATCATAACAAACACTACACTAACTGCTACAATGTAGCCGGTTGGCTTTTTCAGTTCACTGTTTCTGCTATCAAACAAAGGGACAAGTTAATTCAATTATTTATTTCGGTGGACTCTACTGGGGCCATTAAAAAGGCAAAGAAAACCTAAATGAAAGACCAGTAATCTCAGTCGGACAAATATCACGGCCTTCTGCTCTCATTTACACTCCGAGAGAAAGACTTGGAATTTGCCGATGTCATACGTTTAGAATAAAACAAAGCCGTAGTGATTTCTTACTAACATAAACGAGGACCAAAAATAATTAATTAGTTTTCTCAAGCTATGTCCCGGCTAAGCCAGGCTATGGACTGGGAAGGGTATTTGGTTGGTGTAGCACAACGTATGACAGAATTACAGTTTCTGATCCTGTTATACTGCTCAGAAAACTTGAACATCACAGAGAATAGGCAAGTGATGTGGTAAGCCTGGGGCCTATGTGAAAGACCTTAAAAGGCACGAAGGCCAGCGGATAAATGTGCCGCGCGCGTCCTGGCGAGCTTTATTTGGCCACAACAACCTTGATGGCCCGATGCCATCATCACAAGCTCAGGAGCAGCAGGAAGTCTATTAGCGGCTCCCGCTAAATTGAAATTCGGATTTTAAGTGCTGTTGCCACGGGGGGACTCTGTTAAGACATTAAAAATGCAAAGCAGAGCCTTTCCGTCCCTGCCATCTCATGCCTTGTATTTGAAGATAATTCTGCATTAATGCAAAACGGCTTAATCCCCTTGGCCCAACAAGAAGTTGGGCTTAATATACAGTATATATATATATATATGTGTGTGTGTGTGTGTGTATGTATAAACTACAAAACATTACCCTTTTACTAAGTGACTTTGCTGTTGGATTGAAACACATTTCCATTGTACCCACGTTCAAGTGGCACCCTCTTGACTTTACTCTGGTGTAAGGAGAGCTTATTATTTTATCATGGAGGACACATGGATCTGAACAGACGGAACATTGCACTTACCCGATCACTGGTGTTCTCCACTAAGTTTGATTTTGGCAAAATTGCAGGCTACAGAAGATGCGTATCTTAAATCTTTAAAATTAAAAGTCTTAATTAAAAAAATAAATAAAATAATAATATTTAAAAAAATGTTTTGTCAATGTCTCATCATTGAATGTGGTCCATGTGGAAACAAGAGACGTTATGGTTCAGAGAAGTTATTGTCTATTAACAAAAGACATGGATCTTTGACTGGAAATGATAAATAAAAATAATCGAAACATCCTCACTTAATTTCTTCCAGATTGGAAAAGGTTTTGAGAAGCGGGGTCGCTGTAGACAATGTTCTGTATGGTATGCAGCCACTGCATGGCAGAAACGCGACGTCCATCAGTGTATAACTGAACTGAATAGACGCTATAGATATTTATGAACTTCGGTTTTCGTCCATTGATTTGATTGCGCATTGCTCAAATAACGTTTTTTTGGTTTTGATTTGGTTTTCCAGATTTCTTGTTTTTAACTTCTTTTCGACGGGATATATATTTTACCCCGGGAAGTAAAAAAAAATAAAAAATGTGCATCTGAGTTTTCTGGACAATAATGACAGAAAAGGTTACAGCCGTAGTCAGTGAATGGAGACAGGGGACGTGTAAAATCAGCTGTTCACCTGCACCTAGTTTGGCTAACTAGGGTGAGAGCCTGCTTACTCTCTGCATCGTGGGTAAACAAACCATTTTCTGGGGAATATAACAATTTAACTGACCGGAGGCAAATTTACAAGCACATCTTTGGTCCTAACATGGTGGAGAGGGACACATTTTCCCATTAATTTAAAACACAGGCCTGTGTGCGCTCTTATTAGAAAGAATATCAATTCACTTTCGAGAGGGTCGTCGACAAATCACTGCAGAAAATATTTAAATAGTTTCTCATTTCTCAGTGTCTCATTCAACTGCTTTGTGAGGTTCGGACACACGCAGCAAAACAGATCCAGCTTCCTTGATGGCGTTTTTAAGGAGATATCTTTCTAAGTGTTTCCATGGTAATATAGGCTTGGTTTCCATTGACCCGGGCACACTCAAGCACAACCAGGAGATGGCAACCATGGGGGTTGGGGGGGTGTCAAGGTCACTTTCATATGTTTGTCAGTGTCATCATTCAGTTTTTTATTTTTTATCGATTTCACTGTCTGCAAAAACCGGCGCAGTCTAAAGGTGACCAGGCTGCATTTTAATAACAACTGTGGAATAAGAAATAATAAAATAACACAGAGCCCAACAAATAGGATAACATTTTGGGGCACTATTGACAGAATATATGGTAATGTTGTTTCCCCAATCAGCAAAGCTGTTCTTGTGCACCAACATTTCAAACAACCTTATTGTCCATTCTCATCAAACCACCATCACTTTATTTGTTTTATCTGAAATTTCCAGAGAATTACATAAACAACACAAGAACAATAATAATAATAACCAAGAAAATCCATTGGAAAATTCATGTCAACATGTTGGAAATCTTGTCCTGTTTTTTTCACAACTTTTTTTTCCATCTTCTGAACCGCCTCCCACAAGCACTCATCCCTCTGCTTTCAATGAGCTCGAACCCAAAGGATGCTTACCGTGCAATTTACACCACAATTTCACTGCGATTATGATATTCCCTTCCGCAAATATCTTCCCGTCTATCAGGCTCTTTGACGACTGCCCCTTCGGTCGTGTCCCCCTGTTATATCGCCGTCAGTCTGGCATCTTTTACATTACAGGAGGCATACTCCATTGGCGTCAGTCTGGCATCTTTTACATTACAGGAGGCATACTCCATTGGCGTCAGTCTGGCATCTTTTACATTACAGGAGGCATACTCCATTGGCGTCAGTCTGCCCTTAATATCCAATAAGAACCACAGCTTAAAGATCTGTGACAAAACTCTATCAGGACTCTATCTTTATTTAATGCGCACCACTAAGTTTTTCTTCCTGCTGTGTTTTGTCCTCCCTCGTCCTTAGTGAAGTACCACTTTGGTCATTTTCATTTTGGCATTTAATTCGTGTTGAACTGATACTCCACCCGTCTGGAAGATCAATTATGCCCTCGACCTGGCCTGTGTCTGTTTTTGTTTTTTACATGTGTTCCTCTAGTGTTTAAATATGTCCGTTCAGCTCTTGTATAGTCGTGGGACAAGGGTTGAATCCCCCCCCCTGCTGAGTGCAGGCCTGGAAAGGCGCAATTGCACAGATCGTGAACCAGCGAAGTCATGAAGAAGAGGGAGATAAGTAGTTCAATCCCTGGGCAGATTTCTTGGGCCATTGAGTGTGGTGCTCTGATGCCAAACTCGTTTTATATATGTTATTAACGCTATAAGCGAAGTAAGTAGAAGATCTTATAATGCCTGCAAATATCCATCCTGAAATGGACTGAGGTGGAAGCGTTTTGCTCTTGACTCAGGTTGAGTTTCTAATTAGTTTTGATTTGCCATCGCACTCTAATCTAATTATTACCCAGCAAGGTGGAACTGCATCATGGATTGTTATTTGTGCTCTAAATTAGTTATTCCAATCACTGTCAAATTCACAGATTTCCCAACCAAATATAAATTAGTGAAAACCTCATGCATTCACACACACACACACACACACTCCAACCAGGATTGTGACTGAAATATTTACATTATGACTGAAATGTTTTTTAAACGTTTTATCATGATTATTTATGATACTAAAAAGACTGTGTAGTAGCCAATGTTGCTGTTTATTTTATTTCAAAACTTAGAGGGGACTTCGTATTGTTGAAAAGCGAGAAGTGTACGTCTCTGTCAGCGTTAAAATAACACCTGCTTCTGGAGCAGTTGTACACAAACGGGCAAGGTTCTGTCTAACCCAGGGGCGGTCGTGGTTTAACCCAGGGGCGGTCGTGGTTTAACCCAGGGGCGGTCGTGGTGTAAGCCAAGGGGCGGTCGTGGTTTAACCCAGGGGCGGTCGTGATCTAACCCAGGGGCGGTCGTGGTCTAACCCAGGGGCGGTTGTGGTTTAACACAGAGGTACGCAAGGCCAGCTCGTCCTGGCTTTTCTAACCAAACCCTCAGCTGGGATGGTCACATACAGCATCCAATCCTCCGGTCACAGCTGCTCGCAATTCACGTTGGCCACGTCCAGTCTCCTCCCCTACTCAGCTCGGTTCACATCAGATAGGCCTCTCTGGTGGGGGGGACCTTCTAAACAAAGTGTGCTTCAAAAAGAGGGAGACAAGGACAAGCGTTTGGGGTGGGGGAAAGTGTAGCTCTGACGGGAAAGAACAGAGAGTGAGTTTATTTTCCTCTGCATCACTTTAACATCGCCGCTCCCCGGGTTAATTAGAAAAATTATCTTATTGGCCCAAGCTCCCCTGCAAAGAAGACGGACTTCTCCTTGGGCCTCTTCTAATCTGAGCGCGCTCAGAAGCGGCAGCAGTTCTCATCCATCAACGTCGGTGGGGCCGTCCCCCACGGGCCTGCAGCTGTGCGGCCAATCAGAACACGGATCCGCGCTCCCCGTGCGCCACGCCCTCCGACAAAACCGCTCAAGGGTTTGCATCAAGGGGCAACGCTGCAAAGAGGTCTACACACAGCAGCGCACCTGTGGGTTAAATATCAACATGGAACACTGAGCAAAGGATTCAGCCAATGGAATCCGGATTCACATCACGGATTCCGGCACACTTGGTGACGAAATAAATGGCGACAGTTTCTCCGAAGGGCACCTGCTGAGCATGAAAACGCTTGTGTGACTGGTGTCAGGAATGCTCAATATAATTATAGGAACAGCTGCAATGTTAAATATTGTAGCAAGACTACCCATGCACACACCATCTGACAGAAATCAAACCAAACGTTATAAGGGCAATAATGATAAAGAGACAGACAACCGAAAGTCTCTCTCGCACAGATTATAACAAAAACATATTAGCTTTAAGGCAGTCTAAACGTTGTACCAGAGACAAATTTCCCCAGAGCAGCTCAAGTTTTCCGAAAGCTGGGATTCCAATTATGATGACATTGATGCCTTGTGGCACAAGGAGCACCCGAGATTTGGCATCATATCCCATCCAGCGATCGACCAGCTGGCTAAGCTCAGGAAGAGCCCCTGCACTAACAGACTGCGTTGGGCACACCACCAGGCTGACTCCAATTGTCAGGCAGATGCTCTACAAGACGTGCAGCTGTGGGTAAAAAGACCAAGCAGCTGAGAGCTCCCCTGAGAGTCAAACCAGGTGACAAAATGTTCCATCAACACTAGGAATACATTGTTTAAATACAAACAGAAGACAGATGCCCTCGTTTTTTTCTCCAACAGTTCTGAAAGACAAAGCAAAATGTTACCAGCATGACTCACCAGAAGAGTGGAGTTAGTTCAACTCAGCGAACGGAAGTAAGTGAATGTCAAACAAAAATGTGGAATAGAGAACTGCAGACATTTTGCAGCCCTTGGGCTTAAATCAGACAAAAGCACAGCTGAGATGTCTTGCCAAAGTAGGCGCGATGGAAATAGACTTGCCATTTGGACTGAAGGTCGACAGGTCTATGACACTACACACAGTGTTTATTGTGTTGCCATTGACTACATCCACAGAGAAACGGGCAGTGCCACTCAAGGGGATCCGCTGGCGCGATTGGTGGAAATACACATCTACATCGTAGGAGGAGGAGCCTCTCAGAATGTGTTTTTATCCCGTTTTTACTTCAAAGCCCTACCGAAGCCGAGTTTCACCCTTTGTGGAGTGAGCACATGGCATGTTTGTGAGGTGCAACAGGAAGTCACACGTGATCAGACACATGGCCGGGTTACGGTCAGGCACTGTGGTGTGGTGGTCCCTCCAATGGCTAGCTGGAGACCCATACCGCCCTGTTTTTGAAGAAAATCTGTGCAAACAAGTCCTTCATCAACATCGGTTCCCTTTCACTGGATCCCGAGCATAAAAAAACAAGCAAACAAACGCAACGTAACGAATTCGAATGAACAAACAGAAACTACAGATAAACGGGTCCACTTATCTCTGCTCCTCCACACCCTGTTGGGGTGTCCTGTCAAGCCACAAGTCTTATGCAACAAAATATCAGTGCAAATTCAGATACCATTGAAAATGTTTTGATCAAGATGTGGTGCGATATGGTATTCATCGTAAAATATTCACGTAAAACTATCTTTACATTTTTATACCCTTTTATTGCAGAACACAACATGTTTTGCTCCTGCTCTTTAAATATTGTTCCATCCTTGAGATATTTATTTAAATTACTGCCTTAATTAAAATACTGAGATGACTTAACCACAACACAGCAAGGGCTTTCTTTGTTATCTGATGGTATGACTCATTTTGAAACATGGCAATCGGCAATCAGTAATCTGGAGCGAACTACAAAAGTTTACCCAGACACCACCCCGTTCTGGTTGGCTTGAGATGATATGTGACAGGCATCTGAATTCTGCAGTCTCCTCCTTTATTTTCTCTTAATCACTGCCAATCCCAACAAATCTTTTTTTCAAATCCCAGAGGACTTCAGCATGCTAAACAATAATAAAGGAGTTATTCTGTTTGCTCAAGACAGACAACCCGTCGGGTATCTCACACAGCACCAACATAGTGCACACATCCTACGCTACCCAATCATCAGGCAGTGTGTGGTTGGAGCGATGGACCTGTGTTTATAAGTCACTCTTTGCGTTTTTAACCCATTACATGATTGCAATGTGTTTGCAAGGCATAATAGGCCATGCAACGTTGTCTCCTAATCAAGGATATTCTGCAATGTACTACTTAGAAGACATGCACATTTTTCATGAATAAAACAGAGCAGATAAAACAAAATGATGGAAGCACTTAGCCTTGTACGTATGATATATGACCATAGTCGTGATTGCATCAGTCTTTGTTCTCTGTGATGGAAGTGCCAGTACCTTCCCTTGCCAGAGTTTTACAGGCCCTCCCTCTCCTCCACCATCAAACACCCTGTCCCTTTATCCTCCACACTCCCCTACACAATCTCCCCACCTCTCTCTTCTCCACACTCTGCTCTGATTAGCACTCTGCAAAACACAAGACTGTGGTGTTTATTTTCAGCTAAAGTTTTCCCTTTTTCCCCCGGGGCAGATTTCAAACACCTCAGGGCAGAGGGGAGGTGACCCTCACATTGAGGAACTGAGTCACGTGACCACACTACTGTATCTGGGGGACCACTGGAGGACTCTCTTGTCACTCTTGCCAGAACAGCCTGTGATAGGTCAGGTTTCATTACAGGGAGTGAGCACTCATTTTCACTTCACCATAGGAAATACAATGACGTGCAGCCACATAGTGTTTTAAATATTTAATTTTAGCATATTTGGTTATCCAGATATTAACTGAAAGTGACAAACACGTTCTCTTGGAATAACTCTTGCCATAAAATAGAATTTTCTCTGTGCAACATTCTGTAGTTTTTAGAGATATGGTATAGTGCGTATGATTTAAGAAGATGGTTGTCTTGTAAACTCACCCAGAAATTGAAAGTAAAAAGAAACTCACAAAACACCATTTATTTTGAACAAGGTACGCGATTGTGAAAACATTCATATGCGAAAACGGTTTCCGCCACAAATTTAAGACAGCCGGCAGCTTCAACTTTACAACCAGTCCTGGTTTTATTGCAACTGACAGGTAAATCAATTACTGAAAGAAAAAAAAAGTGTTTTACAAACAAAATGGTCATTACAACAACTATATGTCACTGTATGTCACTAAGCCAGTTCCCCCAAAGTTTTTCCAGAGCAAGATTTATTTCAATTGCACATATTTACCCTAGAGTATCAGTGAATCACTTTAAGATTAATCCATCCATCCATTTTCCGTAACCGCTTATCCAATTCAGGCTCTTGGTGTGACAGAGCTTACCCCAGCCCAGCAGGAGGCTGGGTACACCCAGGACGCGACACCAGTTCATCGCAGGGCATGTGCCAACAAGACGTTTAAGGGTTCCAGTTTTTTTGTGTTTTAAATATAATTAACATGAATGAACTTGAAATAAAACGGGAAGGTAACGTGCAGAAATGAGTCAAGAGAAAATATAACCAACATTAATAGCTCCATATTTTTATATATATATATATATATATATATACATATATCCTAATTCTCGTTAATGTAGATTAGTAAGGATTTTAAGCAGTGTCTTTTTTATATGAGCAGTGCTATGCAAATGAAAACTTTTTCATTATCAGGTAATTCCTTTAGTTAAACTGTAGAAGAAGGTGGTCATGAAATCAAGGTAAGGTACTGTAAGAATAATCACCCCTTGATAATAGCATGATAATAGATTAATAAAATGGACAATCCCAAAAAGTAATGCCCCCGCTATTTCGAATATAACAAAATATATGCGTGAAGTTTATTAGATTAAATCCATTTATTCTCTGTGCACTACTTTCCTCAGATGTTCACGACTGACCTCTGTGACCTTAGCACTTTGTAAAAGAGGAGAAAATATTTCTTCCCAATACAAATATATTGATTCCTCTCAAAGCCACTGGGTGCAACTCCTCTGAGGTGAAGGGCATCTTTAAAGCTTTTCTGTCACAGTGTGTGATTGCTGTTAATTTGTCACACGCCCGAGTTATAAACAGAATGTGGCCTCGGAACTCATCTCATCTTAATCCAGGTGACAAGATACTAAGTGTTCATTTTTAAGGTATTGTATATTGTCTCGATAATGTCATTCTGTCAGGACTAATATTGACCTGATACTCCCTGTTAGTTTTTACTGAGGTTTTTACTATTGTTACACCGCCAATAACGTGCTCCAGTCTTCCTTTACTGGTGAAGTGGCAAGCAGTTGGTTACCAGTGGTTCGAGTCCCCAGATTCCCCGGACTCCCCCGGATCTTCGGCAAAAACGTATTTGTTGCAGTCACCGATTGATACAAAACTCTATCTATCTAATACTCTAGACATCTGGGAGGGAGACAGGAGTTGAACCACTGATCTCAGGCAGAGAAACCCTGTTTTTCAGCTCAGTGAACCACCAGGGAGTCCTGCTAAGCCTCCATCGGAAGTAATATTGACCTACTAAACCCTGTCAGTGTTTACGTTAGTCTTATTTTCACCGGGAATAGTGTGTTTCAGTCACCATTTAGAGGTAAAGTGGTAAGAAGTTGAGCAATGGGCATTTTCGTGGTAAAAAAAAGCCCCCACATGATTGGACAACAGCATTTTCTGAAGCACGCAGCCCTCACCCTCGGCCGCCTTTGGAGTCATAGCATAGCTTAAGAAAGTTAATGGTATGGATTGTAGAGATGGCGCCGCTCGTATTTATAATGTTGCATTCAAAAAATGCTTCAGTTATTTGCCCTGTAGAGCACCTGGCCTACATCTAAGCTTCACGAGACAGCTGCGAGACCGCGGGCTGGTAATAAGGTAATGAGGAATATATGAACCAAGCTGTAATATTCCCTGGAGCCGTTGATGATGGTGAGGCTGATGCTACCTAAAATATACTAATATTGTGTCCACAACAAGGGAGGCCAAACGATAATTGAGCACGTCTAATTTCTTTAGCGTCATTCTGCAATCAAACAAAATGTATTTTATTCGTTGTTATTCTGAAAGATGAATCGGAGAGCAACCAACAACTTACGTTACACAGCTCTGATTTGTGATATTGATGGTACACATCACGTCATATATTTTAGACCTTTAAAATGTAATAGAAGTGGTGAATGCATTCTCCAATTCCCTCCACAGTTGTGGTCAGTCACCTTTTCCATATATATAGGGTCCAGTGAATGCATGATGCGGACTCTGCACCATGTAAAGTCAAAGCTTATATAAGGCAAACAGATGCATTTGGTTCCTGGAAGTACAACATAAAAAAATATGATATTATGACATACCAAAAGCTAAGTTTATGCACTGAGTTCTGACAGGGCTTTGAACCACAGAGATTGCATGCTAAACGATCAGCTTGGCGGTTTAATCTTCTTACGGCTGAACTGTAGAGTAAAGCTCACATGTTTCTTTTGAACCGAGATACAGAGCTCAAATTCGATTATCCACGGGGTGTTTGCTAATATAAATTAAGCTGACATAAAGTGATGACTATTGGATAAATTTGTAACCTCAAAAGTAAAGATTATCCTTCCGCAAAAAATGGAAGTTTAGAAATAAAATAAAAATGAAAAACAAAAAAATCTAGTGAGACCGGGGGTAACTCCGCCTCCCTCCAAGAAGAGAGACTGCTATCACTTCTCAAGGCTGTCATGACCCGCCTACCTCCAGCGGGTGTTTCGCATTCCAATTGGATCTCCCAGGGTCGACACAGCAACCCAGGCGGTGAAACGCCGCCCAGCGTCCCAAGGTTACCTTCTGATTCAATGCATCTGCGTTATGGAGTGCAGAGCTTGCTAGCATTTAATCCATTCCGTCTCTGTCGCACTCACGGCTGCTAGCTCGTGTAACATTGCACTAATTGGTCTCTAGATGCCGTTTATCAAATTAAAAAATTAAAAACAAAAATCAGAAAGAGTAAATACCCCCGCAAATACCTGTGAAAGTAAAATGTTTAGAAATTGACAACATACGAGACAACTGAGTTGAATGGCTATTTATTTGTTTTTAAATACAGGAAAATTTTAAGCCAACGTAAGTTTACAAGCATCACATTTTAGTAGGAAATGCTTTTAAGCAATCTAATGAAAATTTATGTATTTTGTATTGTATATTTTAATTCATAACATATTTTTTATTTAATGGTTTTCTGTTCTTCTGTTATGCATCTTGAAGGCCAACTTGCACAAAAATGTAAGTCACATCCCTGAGGGGTGTAATACATTTCTGGAAATGTTGTAATGGCAGAGATCGACATGTCTGGGCCATTTGTTGCCCAATCAGCAATCGGCACTGATAAAGCCCATAATGCACACTTTCAAACACATTAACACATTCTTCCGTACAGAAAGATCATGTTCAAATTAACCCAATAACCAAGCTAATTCATCATACTTATGCTGGGTATATTGCAGTGCTAGATCTCAAATAAGTCTTCTCACCTTATTTCCACGCTGTCGCTATTCAGTTGTAAACTCCCTGTCAAATTTTTTTAAAAAGAGGTTTTTATTAGTTTTTTCCTCGTTGCTGACACTGTTGTCATCATCGTTCCATAATGTTTTCCATCTTTGGTTAGTAGATTCACACATCCCTATCCAGTCCTTCTTCACTGTAGACCTGATGTTTATACACAACTGACTGCTGGACTTTGTTTAGAAAAGTCATTAGAAAAGTCATTAGAAAAGTCACCCAAGTCTTGTAATGAAGGGAGACATGGCATAAAGTGAAGGGTTGCAGGGCACAGAACTCGATGAATAGAGATGACAGCACACAACCCAAATCCGAGACTGTAAACTGCAACAAAACAAAACAAAACCTGGCCTCCGTTACGACTGTTTGCAGAACCGGAATGATTTCCCTGGAAATTCAATTTGTTTCTGCACCTCCCACCCAGGCGCCACCGTCTCACCCGGGGCACTAACGGTGTTCAGCAATCTCATTATCGGTCATCGGACCATCTGCGGGCGCAGAAGACCCGAGCTCCAACTCAGTGTGCGTCTCCATCTGGTCACTCCGTCCAGTGTGAGAGGGCAGAGACCTGCCACAGTCCAGCTCTTTGCCCCACCCGCCGCATGCTCCAAGCACAGGCAGGAAGGTGATAAAGGACCGGCTTTCCAGCCCAGTGTGTGTCCACCTGGCCGCTCGGGCCACAGTGACAGGGTGAAAAACACCCGGCACAGACTTCTCTCCGAGGTCTGGCACAAATCCCCAAAGCAAAATATTTCCTTTTGGAGCTCCAGGCCAGGCCAAGTCGAAAACTGTGGTGGCAGGTTTTCTTTACATGAACAAGTGACTTTTAAACACAAAAAAAGCGGAGTACCATTAATGTTAATTGTTGTGTCACTCTTCCAGACCTTTAGATATTAAGCTTCTGTTGTATTAGGTTTTTTTTACATTAAAGAATTCAATGAAATGTGGACAAACTCCCAGGCAGGCTCACTCAGTAAGATTAAGGGGGGTGGATAAAGTAAGTACGCAGTGAAGGGGTCATTTGCTGCACTGTGGAAAATGGAGGTTGTTCATTAATCACAACTTTATCTGAAATATCTCCTGCTTCGAACTCACTCTCAGAGCTGCTGTTATCCCTGGCTTCCAGGCGTTGGGTGACTGGAGGCTTTTGCTAATGTTGCACAGAGAGCAAGCATGTGAATTGATCAGGATTCGGAGAGAGAGAACTTTTAGAATACATTGATAGTTTTTTGTTCTCTGTTAATTGGAAAAATAAATGGAAATATTGTACATTTACGATACAATGTAATTTACGATAGAATCTAACTAGACACCAAATTAATTTACAGTTTCAACATACAAATATTACAGCATTTATGATGTATAAATAAATATGCAAATAATCAAATATTTTCGCCAGCTAGGAAATAAACAAGATAGCTACCTAGCTTTATGTCTCATGTGTAATGTGTCACGTTCAACGATGACATGCAATGCTTTTACAAAACAAAATATAACTTTGCCTTGCCAATAAAGCTAATTAAATTGAAACCAATCCAATGCGATCTTCTCTCGGGGAAGACCTGTCCTCTGCATTAAATTGCACATACGTACTCTGTAACATGCCATCCAGACAGTATAAGTCACTTTGGACCAGAAGGTTAGCCACATACAATATACATAATTGTAAATCTCAGGGGGAACTGACAGGGTAATCCAGTGGAGCTGCCCTTTGCATCCTAACTGAACGCCTACACAGAAAGCACCCCATGATGTCGAGGTATTAAGGAGAGTGAGAGAGATAGAGAACCAAGGGTAGCAATCCTACGGAAAACGTTAAGACGTCTGCTCAGACTAAATGGACAGAGCACGCGCATTTTGCAGCAGTGCATTCTGAGCCAGGCTACCAGGCATCCTGTGAAAAGGTGGGCTTGTGTGGAAACCATTGGTATAACGGAACGCGGGAACATTATCGATGCGACTGCTACTGACGCGGTCTGCCAATGCCGCGATCATGTTGTGGCCTAAACGAGAGATGTCAGATCACGGTGCAGCAAAGCAATGAGAAGACAACGTTATGATCACCCATAATAATAATAATAATAATTTTTTTTTTAAAAGAAAAAAAGCTTTTTCATATACGTAGAAAACTACTACTCATGGATAGAGACTTCAAGTAAGTCTTACTAAAACTAGAAAATTATTACTATTGAAATATTACTATTATACATACTATATACAATTGTATTAAATACAAATAGTAAGTTGTCACTAAGTTCTAACTTGGTCCAATCCCAAAGCTACTTTATGAATAAAGCATAGCCCTGCCTGTTTGTATCTGGATACCTTTTCCTGTGCCACATATAGGAAGGACAATCAGCGAATTCAATTAAACCAAATTATTAAAATAATAACCTCAAATTAAATTTGCATAATTATTTGTGGATTGTTGAACAGAGCAGCGCTTCACAGAAGAATTGTGTTTTTGCCAGGAAGAGCAGGATGAAAATGTTTCGAAAACTAACTTATCACTGGTATCACTCATCTCAATAGGCCAGAGGACAGAATAAATTATACTGGCAAGAAACATGAGATTTTTCTGGAGAAGTCTTCAGGGTGATGACACGATCCAGCAGTCAGATGGTTAACATGAGTGAGACATGGGGGATACGTACTGCTAAGAACCGCAGGTTTCAAATCTCATTTAGAGTGGAGTATTTGCTTTGCTCACTACTCATGAATTATCAAACAGCATGTAACGAAATGTTTCCTTTGATCTACAGTCTATTGCCTTGATGCTTTGCATTTAAATTGAAGTATTTATCCATTTAAGTCATGTAATTCATGTGGCACCTGCTCTGTACCATTAGTGTCTCCTCACGGAGGATTTTAAACCATTCCAGCACACTTCTGAGCAAAGGTTTTAATCAGCATAGACATTGAATTGTGGGCGCAACTAATTTTACACAGCACAAACCTTTATAGGGACGATATATCTCTCACTTTTACCACTAAGGAGAGACATTACTAAATTCCTTGCCATTTTAGGGTATATTATTTTCAGTTCATTCCTTGATAATTTGTTGGCTAATCACACAAATTTGTTGCTCAAACCAAAAAATAAATACAATAATTAAAATAAAATCACTTTTTATTTGCATCATCACTTTTATTATCCAACAATTTTAGATTTTATTAAATGATTTTACAGCAACATAATCTCTTAAACTCTGTGCTCTAGTAAACCCTAGTAAACAGTGGCAACAATTTAGTTGCTGCCTTGTGTAATCTTGAGTCTCATTTACTGTGGTAAAAATACGAGAGTTTTGCATTTGATTCAATCAGCATTTATGCGCATTTGGTAATTGAAGGCCCTTTAAAAATTAAAATAAAAACCTGTCTGGTGTTGCATACTGCAGAAATGGCTCAGAATTTAGCTGATATGTTTTTATGCTTGCGTGCGTTTAGTGATTTATTTTACCTCAAACCCTCATTAGAGTCCCCCCTACCAGTTGGGGGGGGGGGGGGGGGGGGGGGGGGG